>JBBPQP010000123.1:0-46669 GCA_038092555.1 Boletus subgraveolens
ACAACGCAGAGCAAAGCTACTGACGCACACAATTGATATCATTCGCTCAGCATCGACGACGATTGATAGGCAGGGAGAACCAACACTATATGCATGAGCCGCAGCGCACACTGCACGGGCTAGTGAAGCATCATTCTCTAGGGCATAATCTTTGTGGTCAGGAAGCTCGACAGGGAGAAACACATGGGTAACGGCATAACGCCATACTTCATCAGTGTCGAAGGATGTCGATAAATGCGACGCGTTAAGATTGAGGCCATCAGCGGTAGAAACGGTCGACATGGTAGTATTCGAGAGAAAAAAAAGCGAGGATTGGCAGCGTGTACTCTGAAGGTCACAGCAAAGTCATAGCCCCAGCTCCTCCTTCGCTCCCCCTAGTTGCTCGTAGGCAGATCAATTGCCGTCCAAAATCGACTATTTCAGAGATACAGGTCTCCTCGGAAGTCTACCAACCTGGAAGCAAGATAAATACCATGAGCCACGAACGACAAGGGTTGACAATGGCCGTATACGAGTGTTCTCACGGTCAGCTTCTTCGAGTCTGAGTTCATCGGCATCATGGGGTTCACCCGCACGATTTATTGTCCTATGGAGCTCTCAAAACGACAAAACCCCTTCAAGTCGCCGGCCCAGGACCGGCACTGCCCACCTGCGATCATGTAACACCGCCATCTTCCTCTCGCAACGGCTTCGCCTTCTCACAATGCAGTCGGCAAACTTTAAACCTGGCCTGAAGGTCAGATTCCAAAAGGCCTATTTTCACTCTTTATCCAACCTTTGTCTGATTAAGGGCCTATTTAAAAGATCGCTAACTGCATTGTGTCTGCTTCTCTTTCATGGAACATCCCCGCAATGCATGACTTAAACTGCGACAGTCTGATCCTTCCAGACTCGCCCAGACTCTCGCTCGCTTGGTAGACCGTAGCAAGCAGTGCAATTATACTGGCAGGTGTTGAAACCTTCATTTCGTGCAAAACGCCGTGTAGTTCGTTTGCAGAGGTTTTAGCGAGCACGCATAGTGCTCTAGTTCTGCCACGTGCCTGTTAGTACTATACTGCTGGCTGGTCAGGATTGGAAGCTCTACGGAGGCACATCGACTTGCAAATTTCAGGCAGGTTTATTGGTATGAGATTTGCTCTGTTGTACACCATGGACATGGCGCCAATCAGACTCATTTCTTCCCTTTCGAAAATGACTCGTCACGGCGCGTAGAACAATTGCCCTGGGCATAGTTCGGGGACCCTGGACGGGGTGCGGGAATCTTGCCATGTTGCAGATCTAAGAACACCGGAGTCAAGTCAATCCGCGAATTTCATTTATTGATACCCAGTGATTGTTTCCAACCTTACTTGTGAGTATTAGGAAGTAAAGACTCTTGTTTCGAGCCGAGGCTGCACAATCATTGACCCCTATTTCAAATCCAAGGAAGAAGATAAAACCCAGCAGGTCTCGAAAGGGGCTCTCCTACAATTCGTTCTCTTACTCCACACGCACCCCCATGTACGATCCAGAGCATTTCTCAGACCCCAAAGTGATCGCGTTGCAGTCCGCGTTGCGCGAACGCGACCCATTCTACAGCGGAATCTGTGCTCTTCAGGATTATCAGCGATTTCTGTATTACACCCACGACGGCCTTGTTCGGTGAGCCCCTCTACCTGCCATGTCCTGGTGGCATGTCCAACCAATTTCTTCATAGTCGCATCGATATCTGCAACGCTGGAGCGGACGACCTCAATGTGCTGTATCGCGCTTGTAAACCCGCTGAATTTGGTCGGAACGGGGAGAATGTTCTCGACGAGTCATATAGGAAAGCTGGAAAGCTGGATCTCGCTTCTTTCGCGACACAGTTCGATCCATACAGCCTCGGAATCCGCGAGCAGGTATCAAAGGCGTTGCTCACCCAGAGCTTCGCGACGATGGATATGGAGTTGTACAAGTTGAATGTCTATGGTGAACGCTCTGATTCATGATGTCATTGTGGTTCTGAAACTAAACGCATTGTTTCGCAGGACAAGGAGATTTCTTCAAGGCACACAAAGACACGCCACGGAGCATGGAGATGTTTGGATCCTTGGTCGTCGTCCTTCCTACTCCGCACGGGGGCGGTCAATTCGTACTTCGTCAAGATGGAAAAGAGTGGACCATCGATTTCGCCAACAAGATTGCGGGCGCCACAGAGCCCTCCGCTTGTTTCGTCGCCTTCTTTGGTGACATCGAGCATGAGGTCTTGCCCGTCACGTCCGGTTATCGTGTGACACTCACTTACAACCTCTACCACAAACCTATCCATCCCAGCACAACCTCCATCCCCACTCCGTTCCATGTAAAGCTGAAGCAAGCGCTAGTCGATCTAGTGAACGACAAGTCGAAGCTCCAGAATGGTGGATATCTGGGCTTCGGTCTCGCTCACGAGTACGTCCACACGGGTCGCAAGCTGATCGACCCGTTGTTGGACCAATTGAAAGGAACGGACCGCGCGCTTGCGGATGTGTGTGACGCACTTGGCCTGCGTTATTCTCTCAGGCTACTCTACCGCGAGATTACTAACCCACGATTGAACCTCATCACTACCAACGAACTCGACGTGAAGTACGGTCAGTCATGGGCCATGGAGGACTCGTCTGTGGATTTCCTTCAACAGGCTCTCGATGGGTTGACCGCCGAGCAAGTTGAAGGTGTCGATCTCGTCGGAGGGTTGAACAGGTTCCATCCCAGAATTTTGGAGGATGATGATAGCTGGTCGTTCTTGAGATCGTTTTACAGGGATCCGGTCACGGAGGTGTTGGAGATTACGCTGATGAAATCGTCTGTGGATGCTAAGACCTCGTTCATAGCATACGGCAACGAGGCGACATTGGAGTACTTTTACGGGACTGCATGCATGTTGATCGCTGTGGAACCGGCCGAGTCACGCGAGCTCGTTGGATTGTAAAAACGGACCTGTACTCTTTAAGGGATTCGGTTGCAGGTGTACTAGTACGAAGATGTTGTCTTGTCGATGATTACTGTAAGTTGTTGTGATTCTGCATTCAAATTGTATCGTTTTGAACGAGTTTCATGTTTAAGTAATTTATTCATGGCTTGGATTTGCAAGTGTGATCAAAAATTGTTCCTTCCACTGTCGGCTGCGGAAGCAGAAAACGATCTTTACAACCCACAACCGGTTCCGATCGTTACCGATCGGCGCCTATATGGCGCAGTGGATGAAGAAACGGGGTTTGCATGTGGGGGACTATGGTTCGAAACCAATCACCTCCGAGTGATGAAACGCAACTTTTTAGCCTGGCAGCACCGAGTAGCGTTTGAAACCCATACTCTTCCCCCTTTCAGATTTTAAGTCCCTGGTCTCAGCTGGAACGTGCTCAGCAACTGCGTCTGGGCCACATCTCCCTTGAATCAAACTTCAAGGACCTCTTTTCGATTAAATGATTCTTTCGTATCATGGGACACTTGGTACGTGTTGATGTTGATCGCTCCGAGTCATCTTTCTGGTCAAATAGCGAGGGACGAAGCTCGCTTGAAGTTAGGGCCGAGGGAAATTGCCAATTAGCCACTCCCCATGAGGGCGGCGGCGGCGGCGAACATTATATGATCTTTCCTTCTGCGCAGATGTAATAGTAAGACTCTCAACAGAAAGGGTCACAAAGCCTAAGACGCAATCACCAACCGAATCTACAACCCTACCCTGCGCAACCTATGTAACACGACAGCTCTCCTGGCAGAGAAGGGAATCGACTTGTTTGAGACGCCTGCGAACCACTCTATGGTGGTACAAATACCGTTCCAGAGTAGCAACATCATGTTGCGTTATTAGTCAATCCGACGGCCCCGATGTTCATCGGTGCACCACCCCCCTTGATAGGAGTCCATCATACGACAACTCAGTTGGTTGCAGTCGTATCCATTCTCCAAAAGCTGGGACAGACAATTTAGCCGTTCTGTACGCGGCATGTAAGCCAGCACAGTTTGGCCGTAACGCCGGGGAGACCATCCACGATGACACGTACAGGAAGGCGAAAAAGATGGATCTGGACTTGTCCTCCACGCTTCTCGACCCTCGTAGTCCCTGGATCCTGGAATCACCTACGGTATATAAGCTGAACGTCCATCATGGTGAGCGTTTTTTCCTAGTGCAGAAACGTGACATATGGCACGGTTTCTCACATGGGAAGGGGATTTCTTTAAACCTCACCAAGATATCGAGAACATGGTCGGGCCGTTGGTCGTCGTCCTGCCTACTCAACATGAGGGTCATGCTTCGTCAGCGTACGCAAAAGTGAAGCACCTCAAAGGCGCCGACCGGATTCTCGCGAGGATCCAATGCGGGGAACTGGTTCTCCGGTATTCGCTGACGTTGCCCAATCACAATCTGTGTGAAGTCGGAATCGATTTAAATAACGCTCGCCTCGATGGATCTGGTGTCCAACGAGGGGTGACCTCAATTTTTTGGAGAACGTCCCCCGACGCTCGACTATTGCTGATGTCGAGGGCGTCGAGATTCATCGGTCATCCAGACCGCGATATGGCCCGAAGATGAGCAGGAATACTGAGTCTTTGGGACCTCTTTCTATAGAGACTCGGTCACGAAGATCCCGGAGATCCGGCCAATGTCGTCCGTGGACGCGGAGACGACGTACGTATATTATGAGAACGATGCCCGCTTGCAGTACATTTATGGGGAAGTGTCCATGATGCTGGTGACATCCCGCAAGGACTTTGTTCTGTAACCCCAAGAAAAGTGAACGATCGTTTGTACCCATGGAAATGTTCTGTAACGTTTTCCGGTGTTTTTCAAAGCGACGCAACCGTGTACATTAGACCACATTGTGTCGTCGAATCCATCACCTTTACATGCAATATCCCCTTTCGCTGTCCTAGGGCTGCCTTGGGCGAACAAGGCTAGGCGTTGAAAGTAGGTGATAAAGACGCAAGCGGGTAAATTTGAAGGTTCAATTTCAATTTTTAAAAGCCGGTAAAAGTCCCCTCCTGCTTAGATCGCCGTATACCGGAAAGTGCAACTGTTGGTCGACGAGAACTATGGGACCTAAAGAACAGAACGAAAACACTCGCACATCATATTTCAATGCCGTCGTCCAACCAACCCTTGCGCATATAGCAGCTAAGATGATACCTCCATCGGTGTATGACCACTGGCGACGATCACGTCTTCCGCCGCCGACCGTCGTGCTGTGCGTTCCGCAGCCTGCGCTTGTAGTACTTCGACTTCCTGCTGTAACTTTGCCTACCAAAGGATTAGCCAACACTGGTACAGTACGTCACTGCTCGAATCCACTGACCACCTTGGACTCGAGCTCGGCCTTGTCAAAGATCGAGTATGCGGGGGGTGGTGGGGGCGGAGTCATGAGAGTACCTTGCGACGGCGTGAGTGATGTACAAGAATAGAGGTCTGGTGGTTGGGATAGTTACCAAAGGCGGCCTTTTTGAAGACATCTTCCATGAGGTCGTGGTTGCGCTTATACCGCGCCAGCGCCAGCGTCCGTGTCGAAATCATCTCGATCTCATCTAAGACCATCAAGAACCCATGAGATGCCCCACATCCAAAACAGTAACTTTGTCCCACCTGCAGAATCATCATCGTCCAATCGAGGTGGTCCAGGCCGTTGCTACAAAAGTCCGATATACCTTGTCAGCTCACAAACACGGTCGAATGAGAGCGTGAACACGCACCCCTCCCATGCTCCCACTTCGCTCCCGCGCACGTTCCCGTTCCCGCCGTCTTTCCAGGGACTCCATATTGCTGTTCTGCTGTGCTAGCATGGCTTGCTGTGTCATACCTATCCCCTGCGGGCTCATACCCATGGCTTGGGGGTTCATGCCCTGCGGCGGCATGCCCATTCCTGCTTGATTCATCCCCATCGGTTGAGGGCTCATGCCTATCGGGCCTTGGGGCGGAGGAGGCCCAGCGGAAGGCGGATAGACTTTTTGTCCTGCTTTGTCGCCCATGACATACACGGGAGGCTCGGTGATCTGACGAAGCGGGTATTGCCGCACGGGCGAATTCAGCAGTGAAGGAACGGCCTCTGCAAATATATCAGTAT
This sequence comes from Boletus subgraveolens, assembly GCA_038092555.1. Classification (NCBI taxonomy): domain Eukaryota; kingdom Fungi; phylum Basidiomycota; class Agaricomycetes; order Boletales; family Boletaceae; genus Boletus; species Boletus subgraveolens. The sequence continues at coordinate 6,060 of JBBPQP010000123.1, forward strand.
CAAAGTGGAAAATAATAAAAGACGTTATGAACGTGGTTCGAAATGTGCAGTAAAATCACAATACTCGTAATGCATGCTTCTAAAGTGCCAACGGACTTGAGCAGGACAAGGAAGATATCTGGCTAGCTAGAAGCCAGAAGAAGAAGGAAAGATGGACTTTTTAACCTCCAAACGTCGTGGAACATGTAAAACTATTCCAGGCGACAAGGAGTGAGAATGTATTGGGTATCTGAAACACGGGACATGCTGGAAAAGCAGAAATGTGCCTAGACTCACGGATTATTGGTCCACGTGTGTAATGCACGAGCGTGATATGTGGATGACCACCCTTGATGAGGCGGTACCGACGTCGGACACGCCACGCGTTCGTCTCCTGCGTATTGGGCACGAACCCATATTTTATCTCCGTGACTTCGATTTCCTAAACAAACCAATGCTGCAGATCAGCTAATATGGCTCGGCAGGGGTGTGCGAAGGCAGGACGCGCACACGGTTGCCAGGTGCCGGGAGTACGTAGCGCGTTTCTTGGTCTTGGTAGCGAATACCATCGTTTGGGAATTGCGCGGGGTTTGGGAGGAAAATAAGGACGACTTGGCCCTCTGAAATTAAATCCGCCACGTCAGCGCTCGTTGTTTCGGGTCCTGTTGTGTGCTGGCGTACCAACAGGCTTGTCAATAAACATCCAAGAATAAGGAACGGTTTGGGATAGTTGTGCAGCGCGAGCCAGCATATTTGCTGCAGCCTCGATAGTCACGTTCGCATGAAGCCCGATATTTTCTGGAAAGCGGAGGCATGGAGCATCGGGATGTGGTTGTTGGAAAGACATTGCAGCGAGGGATTTGAAGTGGTTATCTTCCTGTTTTGGATAACCGCCACGGCGGTTGTTTGGATCGGAAGCGCATGCCAAACAAGCGCATACTACGCGATCAATGAAACGGGCTTCACTTTGCACGATCAGAACGACTGCATTCTGATCCCGAAGTTTCAGAGACTACAATGAAACAAATACAGTGTACAAAGCCACAACTGAAGCAACGTCCTATGAAACAATATTCGATACATTCGCTTACTCCCCATCAAACACGTCGAAGGGGAGCTTCCAACCCTTGCTGGGGTTCACGACACGCTTGGGCGGGTGCGAAGCAGCAGCTCTTTCGAGCCTTTCAAAGTCCTCTTGCGGAATCTCGAAGACTAGAAAAGGCGATCAGTATTTCCCTCCTAATCCGCACTCGTTGTGCGTAAAACTCACCATCAAAGTTCTCGACGATGCGAGAAGGTGTCACACTCTTAGGGAGAACAACCGTCTGAAAGACACTAGTCAGACTCGTCCGAAACATTGTGTGATAGGACTTACGCCACGCTGGACATGCCATGATATTATCACTTGCGCAGGGGTGATACCAAGCTTGCAAGCGATGTCTTTTACCTAGGAAGATGCCAGTGAGGATTCGGAGATACATGATTGAGCGAGAGTCTCGCGTACCTCAGGAACAGCAAGACTCTTTCCGACTTGTTGGTTGCTACCGAGTGGCGAGTATGCCTCTAACAAAAGCCCATTCTCTTTCGACCACTGAGCAATATCGTGAGGGTGACATTCTGGAAATGGCGTATATATGCTACAAGACTGACCTTGAGGAGCTCAGGTTGAGGGTTCCAGAAATTAAGCTCGACCTGGTTGACAGCAGGCTGATACTTCAAGGAGTTGGACGTCAAATTCTGAACCCTACGAAACAAATGAGGATATAGATATACTGGAAGAGCTGCGTCGACGAACCGCCGGATGTTGAAACTGAGTGAACAAATATTGAGCGAGCATTCAGAAGGTACCAAGTATGGTACTCACTTGCTAATACCAATGTTTCGGATCTTGCCCTTGTCAACCAGCTCCTCAAGTTTCTGCCAAGTCGGATAGGGATCCGCAGTGAGGTCCCCATCCAAAATGTTGTTTCCATCCTTCTTGAATGCGACGGGCCTAACAGCTCCAGCGTCAAAAGACATACATGGCGGACAACATAAACTGAAATACCAATGGATCAAGTACAGGTCAAGATAATCAGTGCCGAGCTTGGAGAGTGAATCGTCGAGGACAGGTTCGATGTCCTCTGGGGCATGGAAATTGTTCCAGAGCTAGTAATAGACGAGATTAGATCAATACACCTGACATTCAGATGGAAGATTGACTTGCCTTGGACGTCAGCCAGATTTGTTCACGTGGTACGTTACTCTCTTTCAGAGCATTCCCTACTTCAGCTTCGTTCTGGACAAAGTCTCAGGGTGGTTGCCAAGTTTTGTATGAAAAGGGGTACGTACCCTATAAATCCACGCTCCGTCGATGTGTCGATAACCAGCACTCAGCGCCGTCTGTGATCCTTAGCATCGTCCGAGAAAGTGTATCAATCAGCCTACCTTGACAGCGTTGCCAACCTCTCCTGTTCCGGCTTGCCATACGCCTATATGACCAAAGTGAGTTCACACGATAAGCATGTCATAAACCCATCTCCTACCGAGAGCGACAGAAGGGATTTTATCTCCAGATGGTAACGTATAGTGAGATGGGAGTCTCGCCAAGCTGCTCTGGTTCCTTCGTGGGCCATAGCACGTTATCCAGAAACCTCTGGAGCGTGCGAGCCGTACTGCAGAGAACGAGGCGTACATGAGGGCGGCGAAAGAGATAAAGTAGAGAACAAGTCTCTTCTTTCCAAGGGGTTTCCTGCGATAAACAAACTGTCCTCCTTCCTCTTCCCTGTCAACGGTGGAGAGTGGTTCGTAACGTGGTGGGAAGGCCATCGTTTAGGGAGAGACGTAGGCGATTTCCCGTGTACTCTTATCCTCATATAATGCACGTGACATTGCGTCATCATGTCCGACCAGCCGCGGACCGTCTTTTCAGCCACAACCAATAACTGATCATCTCACGACGACGTTTCTCATTGATAACACCAAGATTCGTTAATGCCGTAGACCACAAGAAGTTGACTGGACATATGCCTTCAAAAGGGAGGTATCCCATCGAAGATTAGCGGGTTGCTTGAAGCGGCTAAACAACTGAATCGCCAGGATTCCTCGTGAACTGCGCCTGGTGCAGAATCCGACTCCACGGGCGATCGGCCGACATGACATCTGGTGTGCTATGCATCGGATCAGCTGGTCAACTTGAAACAAGATGTAGAAACCCACAGGGAGGGCATTACCTGCCGCCCAATCCACTTTTTTTCACGTTCTTGTGCTGAAATAGGAGGGTAAAACAGAGATGGCTGGACCCGCCTACCTTCAGGATAACCGATTCTACGACAAAGGGTGCTCTGCCCCCTAGCCTCGAGGTTGCAGCACGACGTCACAGCTCACGGTGTGGGGCTAGACCCCGGATAAGATGTATTGAAGGGGTAAACATGATGCGCGGAACTCATGGACGTCAGACTAGCCGAGAGTCGGTCTTAATTGTGCACCGAGATCTGGCTTCCACTTAGCGCGCACTTGAGCTATCCACGCAGTCATCCGTTGTACCTAGTGGACACGATTCGACGGGCGGGAAAGTCCCATAGTCTCGCCAGTGGATTGTCCTCGTTTGTAGAATTCCCTCATCACCGTGACCGTGTCGTTAGGGACATGGAAAAGGAATGATAACTCCCACTAGTCGGAGGTACAAAGTCACAGCCCTATTGGACTGGTGAAAGTAGGCTAACCTCGTTCAGTGGGAACGGAGTTCTCGTAGTAGTAAAGGTAAAGTGATCCCCGGTTGCCGGGTAAACGAGGGCCCCATTCAAATAGTGACAGCGAGCCGCTGCTTGTGAATGTCTCTGGTCAAACGCCGTCTGTCGATCGTTAAGGTGAGTCCGGATCTACATGTAAAACGTTTTCGCGGACGAAGTTTATTTAATTTATGTACGGCACAGTAATACAAGTCGCAACAGCGCGGTTCAACTACTGTCATGTCTGACTTGATCTCCACACCATCCCAAACACAGAGCACAGTCTCGAATGAGGCCTTTGAAGCGCTCATAGATCTCCTTGCATCCGATGGCATTGACGAAAACGCATCAACACCTCCAGGGGACCATGCTCGCACGCAGCCGAACACGACATTGAGGGACTCGTCGGGAAAACTGGATTTTGATCAGATTCGTCTAATGTTTGCAGCACAGAACGAGAGTCATCGCATTTCCACGGCCCCGGAACCTCTCGGCGAAGAGAACGGTCGCGTGCAGGCCATCGAGGACGGGGACAGTGAAGACGAGCCACACTCATATCGGAGCGTGTCCTCGACGGTCCCTTCCCGTTCCAATTCCATGTCCCCAAAGCCGGCCGAACGCGCACCTAGTTGTCATAGACGTAGTTCAACATTCGGGAATCAGCCCTGGGCGGCAATCCATGAGAACCCGATGCCAGCCAAAGTAATACATGGTTCTTATCTCTTTCGGGATATGGTACTGACAGCGCTTCATAGGAGGACGTGGCACCCACGCTATTGCACCAACCTCTTTCGTTTGATGAATTGAACATGGCGCTTGCAGGTGCCCATGAAGAAGTGAGGAATCTTCGTCAGCAGTACGATGAACTTCAGGCATTGGTCTCCAAGCGCTTGGGAGCCGCAACACGGGATCAAGTCAAAACTTACCCCAGTGCTGTGAATACTGAGAAGGATGAATCCGACAAGGACGACGGACGTGCTGAAACACGAGATGCGGGTTCCCAAGCACACCCAAGTGCCGCTGTGCCTCCGGTGCCCCTACCCTCAGATGTCCCCACCGAAATCGCCAGCCTCTCAGGGAATGAGGCAAAGATAGCATTGAGCGTGAGTAGCCTTGGCTCTTGTGCAATTGGTGGCTGAGCGATGTCTTATAACAGGCCCTCGCGCGTTCATTGAATCTCTCACTAAGCACCATAAGCTCAATGGCCAGTTCCTCGACTTCTACCACGTCTGCGCCGCCGAACCAGGGTTTATTCCCTCCGATTCCCACTCGACAACATGATGTAACCTCCATCACTCGCGCAATCAAGTTCCTTGGCATAGTGGACGAGCTCGTCTGGCGGCGGGCCTCGGGTCCATCCGGACCTCGTACGTTACTGCCGGTATACTCGGAGGAGAACAACGTTGCCCTCGTCGCTCGTCTTGAGCTCTGGGAACGGGCAGTCCGGCGATCGTCAAGAATTTGAAAGGTTCAATGACACGACTGAAAACAAGGTTACGGTAGAATGCAGCGCCTACAGTTGCACAAAACATGACGCACTGCGTTGTGACTTCCATGCTGGAACCTCGTACACGTTCACCATCCGTGAGGACGATTGCTGATACCCCACATCCAAGTCTCAAGATCTCATGCTTCTGCCAGCCCGATCTATACCATTGTTCTCTTGTTGATCTAGATTTATAGATGTACTCGTGATTCGTGCATGATGTGTAGGATGTGATGTCGGTTTGTCTATACTGCACTCGATGTATTCACGTAGCTATCTTTGCACCCGTATTTGTTTCCTCTTGCCTGATGAATATCGCTGCATTGTGTACACTTTTGTAGTATCCAGCGACCAGGGTATGTTCCAAATCTGGTAAACCGAGTTGTAACGGTGTTGCTTGACCAACGACGAGTAGGACATATGCAAGCGACGATCCAGAGACGCTCCTCGACGTTCACCGCAGCAGCACCCCCACTACTGCCACCCTTCACAGGTGATATCTTCTCGGATTCACGCTTTCATGGATACCAGGGACCAAGTCGGAACGTGCGCCTACCTCGCGTGAGCACCAGCGGAGGCGGTACAGTGGCCAAAAGCGAAGATGGTGTGAGGTGTGTGGTCGCCGGAAGGGAATGTTCGTCCAACTACTCATTTTCCGTTCGGTGTCTCCTAACGATGGTGTCAAACAGCCTTGCGCATCCTTCGTTTGTCAGATCGAGAAGACACCGCACACACGGAGCAAAAGTCGGGCGTTGGACATGGTGGACATCGCGTCGACTTGTCCAAGAACCTCTGGGATGGAAGCGGGCTCAAGATTGACAGCGCGAGCACCGATGTTGCGTGGTGTAGCGGCAGTTCGTGTTTCTTTGCTACCCGACCTACTCCGAGGACTGAGATTCGTCAACAGATTATCACAACAAGATACTGACGAGCGCGAAGAATGGGGATCTCATTATGTGGGATTTGGACAAGCCTGGCAGTACGAAGTACGGTAGGTGTCTTTGGCTGTCTGCTTTCATGACTGACGTGCCACGTAGAGAGAAAGACGAAGAATCACATTCGCAGTATCCACAAACTGTCCTGCTCGCCCATAGTCCCGTACTATTGCATCACTGGTTCTGCAGACGGTGACATGCGCATCTGGGTACGTTTGTTCGCCCCTTGTCTTTGTGCTGTACTGATGTTCTGTAGGATTTGCGGGACATGTCGCGTTCAGTGATGAAGATTCGTCACCCCACTTCCGTCCGGTCCCTCGTCTTCTCGCCTTCCATCTCACATCCTTTGCAAGCTGTCGTTGGTCTTGACAATGGTTCCATATACCGCTGGGACTTGCAAATGGGCCAACGTGGTCAGCTAGACCGCTTGCCCGTGGCGCATACAGGCCCCATCCTGGCCTTGGATTGGTGCAGCACCTCCATCACGAGCAGGGGTGTGGACAATGTTCCTACACAGATGGAACAGAGTTGGATTGTTAGTGGTGGGCTCGATCACACAGTAAAGGTATGTCGCTTCTATCTTGCGATTACCATAGCTGATTGTGCAAAGGTTTGGGATCTCCCGGGGACAAACACCTCATCACACATTGTGAACAAACCGAGATATGTACTTCACCCTTCATATCCAGTCAGGCGTGTTCTTTGGCGGCCTGAATGTCCCTGTGAATTGGCGCTCGTCTCAAACGCAGAGTTCAGTGGTGGGAGTGGTGCAGAGCTCTTGGCGAGCCCTCGGATGCAGAACGCCACGCCCAGCTTTCTTTCTGTGGCCGCTCCAGTATGCGAATCGAAAGATGTAGAAAGTAAACCTGGCTTGGTGGGCGAGACGGTCGAGATATGGGACGTGCGCCGCGGGTGGATCGCCAAGTGGACCGTCGACGCGAACATTTCCGATGGTGGGGTGACTGGTACGCGTTCATCCTTGTTCTTGGCGTTGCGCCCATGCTCAAGCCATGTCCAGATGCCGTGTTCCGCGATTCTCATGCGGTTTTGGTTCAACATGCGTCCGGAACATTTGCGCAAATCGACCTAAGACACTCACATCGGCCCATTGATGCGGTACAAAGGGTCGCGTTGTCCTGGAATGTTGTCGATGGTTCAGAGGGAGCGTTGGCATTTGTTGCCGATAAGCGTGGCAAGTGGGAGGTGCCTTATGACGATATGTGAGTTCACTTTGTTCACTTTCCGTGCGCTGCTCATGGGTTTTCGTCGATAGCCACCCAGATCGGCGCTCGTTACTGTTCGACCGGAGGTCGAGGTTGAAGGCACTGGGCGACAAGAGTCGCATTCCAGGTCTACAGAACATGGGGATGTATGTTCATGTACCCCCATCCGGAAACACGGGGCCGGATGTGTTCGTGAGACTTGCCAAGGGTTATGTTGTGCCCGAGATGCCAACAAAGAAGAAAGAAGTCTGTGTTTTAAACGCAGAGGTGAGTGTATGTCTTACAGAATGTAGATAGCTTTCCAGTACGCCGGGGAACTTACATCCTGTGCTAGGTTGCTGTTCAAGCTGGGAGCATACACGCTGCTCAGGCGTGGATCTTGTTGGGATCGCTTCTAACGGACATCGTCCCAGAGTCTGTCACCGCTTCGTTACCAACCTCATGCAAGGTGGACCCACCATATTCGCTCACTCACTCGGCCTCAGCGCCGGGTGCTCTCCCTTCGAATGAAGGCGTGAGTGGACCGGTCTCCAAACCGGCTTCTTACCGTGCTACGTCTACCGATTCTGCTGCCCAACCCACCGGATCACCCCTCCACTCCCCATCTCAATCACGTGTCGGTCACCATCATGTACAAACACCACGTTCTGCATCGGTCAATGGTGCTAGCCCTGCTGTATCTGCATCGAACGAGGACCGCAAGCATCTACGACATCGTTCCGAAGCCCAACCACCTCCACCCACCAAGCCGCCCCCCAACTCCCGTAATCTGACACCAGTGTCCTCGGCGTCGTCGTCACCACGCCATATCCCTATCGCACTCCCACCCACGACGGCTCTCCCACCCACGACAACGATGACGCCGACCACGCCCGCGCAGAGACGGCCCTCTATACTCGTCTCGACTACTTCATCGTTGCATTCACACGCTCGCCGGCCCTCGGTCTATGGCCGCGTGACGAGCGCACACAGCGAGAGTCCGAGTGGAGCGAGCATGAGTGACAAGAGCCTCCGACACGTCGGCGAAGGTGCACTTGATGACTCGGACTCGTCGGACGGCGCGGCGAGCGAGAGCATTGTGGACAGCCATGCGAGCGAAATCGAGCACGTCGAGTTGGCGCCTGCGCTGTCCAAGCCGAAGATGACCAAGACGCGGAGTATGAGTGCCGGGCGGGTGGGGCCTGCACATCCGAGTCCGTTGTCACAACTCGCGGTTCAGCAGCAGTGGGCGGAGGAGGACGAGGAGGCGGGCCCGGGCTCGAGTAAATTCCACGTCGAAGACGACGATGGGAGTCCTTCCCCGGTGTCCTCCGACACGGACGGCGAACGGAGCGAGGATTCGAACGGGGAGATCCGACATCGTGCGGTGACGGTGAAAACGCGGTCGATGACGCGGTCGAGGTCGCGGAGGCGTTCAGCTGCGAATGCGAGGCGGCAGAAGAACCGGAGTCGGAGTTCGACGGTGGCGTCGCTCGCTGCGCCGTTGGTGTCGCCTGCACGGTCGTCGCTAGGTGGAGCACTGACGAGCTCTCCAAAGCATTCTCGTGGTATGGTCGGGAGGAGGGGGAGTCAGAGTAGCGTTGAGACGGTCATTGCTGCGTCGATTCGTGAGCAGGAGAACGAGGCCGCGGCGGGTGGTTCCGACAAGGATCTTGCTGATGCAGGGGATGAAGAGCCTGCAAGTTGGGCGGAGATGAGCCATCGGCGAAAGGTGGCGGCTGTGGAAGAGGAAGGTCAGCTACGGGAAGCGGGTTGGCGCGCGCTGCGAGAGGCTTTAGAAGAGTATGCAGACGAGGTTGGTCCTCTGCTTTGTTTGGAAGGAGAACGGGGTGTTGAAGTGATACGACCATCAGGGTGATGTCCAGATGTGTGCAATGCTCGCGTTAGTGGCTCCTGAAGAGCTCAAACTGGGGCTCGGTCGGACGATCCAATTCGTCGAGGCTTATGTCGGTGAGTGGATGCACTCTGAATCATATTCTTCTACGACATCTGAATTGTTTGTGCAAAAGACATGTTGGTACGATATCGGCTTCACACCTGTGCAGCATACCTACGCAAGTATTCCCGGGTGGAGGAGGTGCAAATGACGACCAGAGTATGTCCTTCCAACCAAATCCGCGATCTGGTCTATCTCACAGCTAGCGAATAGTTCGAGACCGTCATTTACACTGCATGCCGAAAGTGTCGGAAGCCCGTGGTTGCCGTTCGTTCTAGAAACCCGTTCATGAAGGCGACGCATGCAATATGTGCCACTTGCAAGGAGGCCGTGGTGAGGTGTTCGATATGGTGTGTAGTCTGATATGGTCTGGCAGGCCGGTGTACTGACTTGCGGTGGGCCTAATTATCAGTCATCTTCCCGTCCGGACCCTCCTGTTTCAATGTTCAGTCTGTTCGCACGGGGGTCATCAAGATTGTTACAGACGGTACTATATGGAACGTCCGATGGTCGAGCTTCCGGTACCTTCGCTCATGCGGGGGCGACAATTGCAGAGGGAGCAGGATGGTGAGAACGATGGAGAGGAAGGACGGGGAGCGAGTGAGAGAGCAGGAGAGAGGAGTATGGCGGGCCATCCGTGTGCGGCTGGATGTGGGCATTTCTGCTGGGCTGCTATTGGTCGGAGGAGTGACGATCGGGATGTAGTGCAGGATGGGAGGACGGGGGATAGTTCGCGCTGATCCATTGCAAGCACTGCCCAAAGTTTCCTGGCTAAGAAGTATGAAAAAAGAGGCTTGTTGCGTTCATCACAGTGCTTTTCATAAGTTGACGGAAGAATCGTTGGGGCAAAAAAATTGGTCGGCTGTCAATATCCGGCCATGGACCTCGTCAGAACATGCCACGACACACGATTTCTGAGGATCTGAAGCTGAAGGCCTGCATACCTGCTCTACATTACGACGGCTACAAAATCCAGCAAATATGTGACATCCTCGCTGTCAAGAAGTCACTCGTTTACAAAACTCTTGCTTTGTTCTCGAATCATGGTGTTGGCAATCCTCACAAGAATTCTCGTGCCAGCGGCCGTCCTCGTACTTTGGGCCAAGCTGATCTCAACTTCCTTCAAGCTGCCATTGACCGCCGTCACACCATTTACATTGATGAGCTGCAACAGGAACTCTTCTCGAAACGTGGCATTCATGCCTCTTTTTCGACACTTACTCGGGCTGTAAAACGGCTGCATATCACCCCCAAGATTGTCACTGCCCCTGCACCAGAACAAAATGAAATGCTTCGTGCACTGTATATGAATCGCATTGGTGCCAAAGCTCCTGATGCGAACATGCTACTCTTTGTCAATGGGTCCAGTGCCAAGGATGAGCGGACACCATTCCGCAAATATGGTCAGGCTATTCAACATCAGTGCTTCATCCAAGGCACCCGCTACACCATACTTCCTGCTCTCACACTCGACGACATCATCGCATATGACATTATTGAAGGCCCTGTCACGGGCAAGCGCTTCATACAATTCCTCAAGGATTATGTCGTACGTGAACTTATCACCAGATGGCTGAATAAAGCTCACCCTTGCTACTAAACTTCATAGATGCCATTCACTACACCATACCCAGGTCCTCGGAGTGTCCTGGTCATGGACAGCTGCAGCATCCATTGTGGTGAAGAGGTTCGGAAGCTTGTTGAAGATATGAACTGTGAGTATCTAGCCTGACTGTACGATGCTGTTCGACTGACTCGGACTATTTCTAGTGTGCAAACTTATTTTTCTCCCTCCATATTCATTGGATTACAACCCAGTCGAACAAGCGTTCTCGTCTATCAAGGCATATCTGCATCATTACCACGAGGACAAGAATTTGATGGCATTGGTCCGTGCTTGCCAAAGTATCACTCCCGATCACGCAGCTGGCTACTTTAGGGCATCGGGATACATATGATAGGGTGATTGTTAGTTTAGCATCTGTTACCTAGACGGTCCTTGTTGCAGTCAAGAGATTGGCAACCTCCATGCACCGGGCAGCAGCTGTGATTGGGTCACTGTTGAACTCCCAGAATCCAGACTCATCAGAGCTTGAAGAACTTTGTAGCATATCTTCTATTCTATCAACTATACAGTTCTCTGACATTGCACCTAGTGAACAACATGCCAAGGAGAAAGAGAGACTGGATTTCCAGTTCAGCGCAAAGTTCGAGTTTCCTTTCCTGGATTGAGATACCAGTGACTATTACCCTCGGCATCATATCTGCCATAACTCCAAACACGCATCTCATGGCCGCCAGTGCCACAGCGGAGTTCACCTTATCGAACGACTGGAGTACCATGCGTACTTATCGTACCGACGAAACATAAAATTTTGACTTTGTCTATACTCTTCGTGATGGCCTTTTCATGATTGCCGCTCGGGTATGATATATGACCAAGCGGATCAACCTATTTCCCAGGTCATCAGACCTCGAGGTAAGCGAGGAGTGTACGTTTTCCCACCGATTTCCCTAACCGTTGACACTCACCACTCAAGGGATTCAATGTTTTGCAAGTGTTTATCGGATAGCGTCTTGTGACCGATTAACAGATTTCTAGTGTCCTTACCTTTTTGTTGGCCTCTGGTTCAGTCGACCAGACCCAGAATTGGCAGGAACTGACAGCCGGCCATACCTGTCAGAGTAAAATGCCGTTTGGATGCCGCTGGTTGTCGCTGCCTTCGTTTCCATCGGGACGTCAACGTTGCGCTTTGCTTGGAAGGAGAACAAAGTGTTGAAGTGATATGACCATCAGGATGACGTCCAGATGTGTGCAATGCTCGCGCTAGTGGTTCCTGAGGAGCTCAAACTGGGACTCGGTCGGACCATCCACTTCGTCGAGGCTTATGTCGGTGAGTGGGTGCAATCTGAATCATATTCTTCCACGACATCTGAGTTGTTTGTGCAAAAGACATGCTAGTACGATATCGGCTTCACACCTGTGCAGCATACCTAGGCAGGTATTCCCGGGTGGAGGGGGTGCAAATAATGACCAGAGTATGTTCTTCCAACCAAATCGTGACCTAGTCTATAGCGAATAGCTCGAGACCGTCATCTACATTGCCGAAAGTGCCGAGAGCCCGTGGTTGCCGTTCGTTCTAGGAGCCCGTTCATGAAGGCGACGCATACGGTATGTGCCAGTTGCAAGGCCCATGGGGAGGTGTTTGATATGGTGCGCAGCTTGATGCGGTCTGGCAGGCCAGTGTGTTGACTTGCGGTGGGCCCTATCAATCACCTTCCCGTCCACACGCTCCTGTTTCAATGTTCGGTCTATTCGCACGGGGATCATCAAGATTGTTACAGGCGGTACTATATGGAACGTCCGATGATCAAGCTTCTGGTGCCTTCACTCATGCGGGGACGAGAGGGAGCAGGATGGTGAGAACGATGGAGAGGAAGGACGGGGAGCGAGTGAGAGAGCAGGAGACGGGAGTACGGGACATCCTTGTGCGGCTGGATGTGGACATTTCTGCTGGAAGCCGGTAAGTAGCGGGATTTGTTCTGAGTATTTGACCAGACACTACATGCAGCATCTCAGTCTGTCCTTATTCGACCCAACTCTTCGGTTGCTTGAGTATTTTCACCATTTGCGCTTCTTCCGTGTCTCGGTCTTCGGCCCCGAGCTCGCTGCAGTACTCCCACCTCGCTTCCGGCGGCAATCCCACCAAAACATTCTCGGCTTTCACTCCAGGTGCCGCAAGCCCAAATTTGGTTCCCCTGTCGACGACGAGGTTGAACTCCACGGCACGACCGCGTCTGAGAAGCTGCCACCGCCTCTCGGAAGGCACGAGTGGCTCATCCATCCGGCTCTCCAAAATACCTATAAAAGACGGAAGAAAACTGTCTCCAAGAGACGTGACAAGCCCAAACAAGGCTTCCTGAGTGCTCAAACGAGCGACGGTCTCCTCCGACACGTCAGGCGACTGCGCGCGGAGTAATGCACGCATCGCATCGGAATCCATGTCGTCGAACCGGACGCCGCCGATCCCTCGATGTTCGTGCCTGTGTGGGATAAAGAGGTAGTCATCGCAAGATGATTTAAAAGGGGGATAGACGGAGACGGAGGTGTGGGAGATGTCGACGTCGCTCCAGGTATCGCAAGCGGCTTTGAGCGTCGAGTGAAAGTGACGAAAATCGAGCTCGTTGACGTAGAAGGGTGTCAGGTCAGTGATGACACCAAACCACCATGCAAGGACAGCGGGTTCTGGGTCAGAATTGTCGTTGTCGCTGGGCGTGGTTGGGTCGTGTGGGCGGGGCTGAGGGATGGGTGCGTTGAGGACTTCAAAGTAGCGGTAATTGGCGTGAATGCCTGGCACGTGGGGGTGGCGCGGGTGGATGATGAGGCTGAGGCCAGTTGCGGTAAATGGGAGACTCTTATCGATGTCTTTGAGTGCTGCGTGAGCTGTGCTCATTTGCTTGACAGCAGTAGGAGGGAGGATACCGTTTATCGTCGAGATATTAATTCCGGCTTTTTCGATGGGGTGATCTTCTATCCGTTGTGAGGGTGGGTGCATATGGGGCATGATGGGATGAACGATGGGATCATGTGGCGGACGGAAAGGAGAGGAACATACTACTTCCGACGGGGTGGGATGTGCCATCTTGGGACGGAAATGTGTAGGAAAGACCACCTCCACCCTCGTCCCGGGTCCACGACTCACGTCTAAACTTTGGGTCTGACCCATATGTTTCGAGCTTGGTCACGATGGTCTCTTGCAGCTTGGCGATGTAGTCAGCCATGCGCTGGCGCATGGGCTGTGGAGCAGAGGAGGCCCACGATGTCACCATCGTGATCAGTGCTCAAGATGCCCACGAGGCTGGATCTGGTAGTTTTTTTACGCCAATTTTGGTAGTGACCTCTCTGTTCAAGTCTGGCTGCAATTACAGCGATCAAACTAACTTGCAGCCAAAGACGTCCATGTGGCAGGCCCATTTGAGAAGCTGGAGGCTTGAGACGGACTAATGATGATGAATGATTTAGTGAATAAGGTTTGTATGTACAGAGTCCGAAAATTGACATTTCCCAGACTGACCAAGCTCTCTTCCGAGATCATCGACCACACCGACGGATGGATCCCGATTCGCCATGGGAAGAAAACCCTCACAATGACCATGTCCCGGAAACTGAATGGACCAAGATTGCCTCTGAATTCACCAACGTATGCTGCAGTCATTTCTCGCTGCACTCGCGTTCACCTCTTATTATAGTCTGGGTACCGAGAGGGCATCATTGCAGGAAAAGAAGCATTTTTACAAGCGGGATTTGACGCAGGTTTCGCCAACGTGGGCGTACCTCTCGGTCGGGAGATTGGCAACCTCCGTGGGGCAGCAGCTGCGATTGGGTCTCTGTTGAACTCTCAGAACCCAGACTCACCGGAGCTCGAAGAACTTCGTAGCATATCTTCTATCCTCTCAACCATACGGTTCTCCGACATCGCACCTCGTGATCTTGAAGCTGACCAACATGCCAAGGAGCACCTCGGCTTTAACGATCCAGGGATCGTCGAAGACACAAAGTCGAAGGCAGAGACAGCGCCACGGGAAAGACGGATGGTAGAGGACGTTGCCAAACTGAAAGAGAGACTGGGTTTGCTCAGTGCAAAGCTCGGGTTGCCTGTCCTGGGTTGAGATACTGGGCTACCCACTGGCATGATGATCCCACAACTCCAAACACGCTTCTCGTGGCTGCCAGTGCCGCAACGGAGTTCGTGTTATCAACTGATTGGAGTACCATGCGTACTTATCGTACAGACAGAACACAAATTCCGACTTTGTCTATGCTCTTTGTGCTACCGCATGGTTTTTTCATGATTGCCGCCCGGGTATGCTGGTGTATGCCGGTGTTCTCACCCTACGGTTTAGCGGAAGCCCGATCCCATGGTCGATATCAAGCGGAAAGCTTGTCGGAAGCGATGCCATTTTTGGAGCTCGATTTATCACTGGAACGTGGCAGTAACTTTGTGGTTCGTATGCGATGACCCATATCGGTCTTTATTATTTGGTGTTGCTCACATATCGTAGTTCAGTGTCGCATACGACCGTACCCGTGACATGAAATCCCAATATGATATTCCAGTTTCCCAAGATCTCCCCGAGCCGCCCATATCTCCGGGCCCGCATCAATCCTTATATGGCCCATCCCTTCAGTATACCAATTTCTTCGTCACCTGATCTTGCAGCAGTCAAGTCAATGGATGTTCATGTGGACTCCTGTGTAAGTCGCCTCGCCTAAGGATCCTGATGAAGTAACACTCTGCACTTTATCATCACACCCCCTCCCACCATATGGCAACAGAATCTTCTTTTGACATGACCGTCTACTCCGAGGCATTGTTGCAAATCGGGATCTCCAGCTACCCAATGGCGAGCTTCCGGGACCGCAGTGCCTCGATGTACTCACCTTGCCACCATCGTCTCAGGGTGATCAGGGCCTCATACCTCATCTTCACATCGTTCCTGTTTTCCATGATGGGCGGTCCGATATCGGCTCGGGCGTGGTATTTAATGCCCTGCTACGAGCAGCTACTCTTGCAGCTCGTTGGTACCTTCATTTTCCTCTCGTTTCGGTGCCATGGTCTCCTTCCGCTCTGGCGTGACCGCATCTGTGATTTTCTTTTCTTTGTTTGGATTGCTCCATGCCGTTCCGTTAGCGCAAAAACTTCAACGTCTCAGTCCCTTTGCTCGTGATTTCTTAAAGAGGTCTACACCAGCAGCGCCCCACTTTGTAGCCTACAATGACAAGTGGATCAACCCGTTTCCCACCTCATCAGACCTCGAGGTAAGCGAAGCGTGTACATTTTCCCACCGATTTTCCTAACCGTTGTCACTCGTCACTCAAGGGATTCAACGTTTTGCAAGTGTTTATCGGGTAGCGTTTTGTGACCAAACTAACAGATTTCTAGTGCTCTCACCTTTTTGTTGGCTTCGGGTTCAGTAGATCAGGCCCAGAATTGGCAGGGACTGACAGCCAGCCAGCGTTCCTCCTACCTGTCAGAGTACAATGCTGCTGGCATCTCGCTGATTGTCTCTGCCTTTGGATCCACCGAGACGCCGACATCGTCGGGATACGATGCCGTGACCACGGCGAACACCATGGCTACCTGGGTGACTACATACGGAGTTCAGGGTATTGACGTCGACTACGAGGTGCTGCCCCGACTCGTTTTTGTTCGGCGATGTGATGGTAACTCATGAAAACGTGGATTAGGACTTCACTGCATTCAACAGCGGAGGAGGCTCTGCGGAGACGTGGCTCATTAGCTTCACCCAGCAGCTTCGAACGCAGCTTCCCCAGGGACAGTATATTCTGACTCATGCCCGTATGTTGTTTCTCATTGTATCCAGTTCGATAAAGTCTAACGTATACCTCATAGCCGTCGCACCATGGTGAGTGCAATCGCCAGATTGGTATACGATTTAAATAACCAGTGAGTCAAGGTTCTCTCCCACTATGTGGAGCGGAGGAGGATACATCGCGATCGACAAGAGCGTAGGATCATTGATTGATTGGGTGAGTAAACGTGGTGATTCCGTATTCTGTACGTTTGACTGATCGCTTGTAAAGTACAATGTTCAAGTATGTTCATTCATTCATTTCATGGACGATCACCTGACCCATAGATCAAATCACACAGTTCTACAATCGTGAGCCATAGAGTTCGAGGATGCCGGACTTGACATGCTGACAAACTCTTTCACTCGGTCAACAGAAGGAGCCACAGAGTACACCACATGCGCTGGTCTCTTGACGGCCTCTTCATCGGCCTGGCCCGAAACGGCACTTTTCCAGATCTCCGCCAACGGCGTCTCTCTCGACAAACTCGCGATTGGCAAACCAGGCACGACTTCGGATGCAAGCAACGGATACATAGACCCTTCGACGCTCGCAACGTGTGTCTCTGAAGCTGCCGCCCAGGGATGGGGTAAGTCCTCCAGCCCGCTTTTCACCCCGAGAGAACCCGTAAACTCACGGCAGCGACGTGTCAGATGCCGGCGTGATGGTGTGGCAGGTACGTCCACATTGTTGTTGTCGCATCTTTCTTGTTCTCGAAACGAGCTTTCTGAACTGGTTGCGCGTATAGTATCCTGATGCAACGTCGGCGTGGATTACGACCGTCCGAGGGAATACGTGGCCTGTCTCTAGTTCCCCGTCGCCGACGACAACCACTTCTGCAGCATCTCCCACGACCACTACTTCGACAAATTCTCCCTCGAGCACTACCTCGACACCATCGCCCACGAGTACTTCATCATCGGGGAGCTGCACTGGTGTCTCCGCATGGGTAAACAACGTCGCCGTAAGTGGCTACATCGCATGCCGCTATCATCGTGCTCAAAACCAGATCTTTCCATCCTACACAGTACGTCAGCGGAAACAAAGTCACCTACAAGTGAGTAAACACATGTCCATGCCCCGAATTTCTGTGCAAAAGGTAGGATGTATTGTCCGGATACTGAATGCGACTTGTCTTCCCAGTGGCGATCTCTGGACTGCAAACCAGTGGAACGAGGCCGAGACACCGGGAGGTAAGCCGCGTTTGGTTTTTCTTCTCGTTGAGCTGTGGTGATCCTCATGCATGCCGTACTTGTAACACTCAAGGTCCCTCTGGTGCCTGGACCTACGACAGTGTATGTTAGAAGATATCGAATATGGCCCTCGCCCTACCGCCTACGCACCGTTTGGAAGTCGAGACGGATGAATGATTGAAGATTGTTAATGATGTGTATGATTAGTGTTAGACTCACGTTATTTGATGTCATCATGCCTAGTTACGTTTACTTTGATGAATATGCGTTATCAGTTGTGTGATCCGAGAGGAACGCATTGTGTTTGTCCAGGTAGACGTCGAAGATGGGAACGCAGTACGCAGTCTAGATAGAGGACATCTAGATTATTCGCTCCAGGTTCCGAAAGATCAATGTGCCTAGAGTAAATGAACCACCCTGAAGATGTGTATGGACAGTGTTGTCAGCAAACGCCGGATCAATATAGCACACCCCATGGGCGACGTTCCTTTCTTGCTTGGACAACCGCGCATTAAAACCACGCCAGACAAGAATCACGAGACGCCCGTCCACTCATTTCCTGGAAGATCCTGGGCATTTTCCATCCGTACAACAAGCATACGTCTCATTCTTTCCCCCGACTCGGAGCGCAACACCGCCATGTCCAACGAGAGTGGGAAAGTCGTTCCACCCCGGTCAAACTGGGACGACGATCGCGATCCAAAAGACCATGCCCGACGACGATTCCATATACACGTGCGACCAATCTGACGTGTTGGCTCACATTGAATGGCATTTGGCACGGCCGTCGACATTTCGGATGAGTAGTCAAGAGTTGCGACCGGACACGTTCATTCCCCGACATGGCAATCGCTGGACGGTAGTATCCTGACCATCTGGATCTCGTGTTGTGACACGTGTTCTTTGCGAGAAAACAGACGTTTACGAGGCCAGATGGTCCGTCCGTATAGGTGGAACATGCACTTTGACACGTTGGTGGCGAACGACACTGTCCGTGTGGCATCGTCTGGGACGCTTGGTTATCCTACAGAGGTGTTGCGGGACGACGAGACACGGACGGAACTAACGGGATACCACAGGGGCACACGTGGCATCACTGGTCGCCTAATCAACAGTCATCTGGGTATCCAGCTACAGGTGGTGCATGTGCTGGATATGATCGTTATCACGTTCATCTATATCGAGGGGGATCCATATGGACAGGAAGAATGCGGGAAAGAGTGCATAACAGTTGGGGCGGAGCATGAGAGGTTGGGTAACTCCGCTACATATCGTACAGCGTGTTGATACCGTGTATCAAGCAGGTAACGGATATGAGCGTAGGACTTTTTTTTAGTTCTAGGCCTGTGAATCAGCGCTGCGATAGTTTTAAACAACGCACCCCATGTGGTCATGTGTACGATGCAGGTCGTGTGACATGGAAATTTTGGATGCTTCAGCAGGACTCTGTGCCTTGCAGGACTCCGGGATGGGATTCAGTATGCAACGACGCTGCACAGAGCTGTGCAGCTCTGCCGTTTAGTATTAGATACTAATATGCGAATAACTCGCTCGGTTTCCGTTGGTACGGCCAGGGCCCAAGTCGCGTTGAAGCGAGCGCTGCCCTAACGCGCCGACAGGTCGTGTGAGCACTGCAGTGGAGTCAGGCAGGTCTTCTTACTATTAGACCATAAAAGACGCACCCGGGAGATGTGCTGTCAACCGACGGGACATAAATACGGGCAAACACCCCCCTAGCTTGGCCCTACTCCCAACCGCGACAACCAAATGACCTTCAATCAAGCAAAATCAGCGGATATTGTCAACCTAGGCATACTCTCGCGCGCCCGGACATTCTTTGCTGTCTTGGGTGGTGTCTATGTCCTCGTTGTACTGCTCCTGATGGTTCCATTCATTCAGTCCCAGTGAGCAAGATCGACAATTTTGCCCTGGATCAACTAGATAGCTCACATCGGAGTCGCGGTCGAAAGTATCATATATATGAACGCGCTGAAATTGCCATGGAAAGCACACTTCGATGCACCGGAACGATACGGTTTGGCGCGTATGTGTTGTTGATCGCGATTCGGATGGCAGTCTGCTGACTTGAAGCGTGCGCAGCCGGAAAGACATTCAACTTCAAGATCACCACCCCAGATAATCATACCCTCGGGGCATGGTTCATTCTTTCCGATGACCTCTACCACTCGTTACCGTTTCCTCCATCACCCTCTGCTGCAGAGGCACATCTCTCGGAAGCACTTCGTTCACGCCCCACTGTGATATTCTTCCATGGAAACGCTGCCACCCGTGCACTTCCCGTGCGCGTCCAACAATACGGTGCCTTTTCATCAAGGCTCCAAACCAACGTTCTAGCCATCGACTACCGTGGATTCGCAGACAGTCCAGGGTCTCCGAGCGAACGTGGTCTAGCGACGGACGCACGTGCGGCCTTTGACTGGTTGATCTCCAATGGTGCGACATCAGAGGATGTTCTCATCGTGGGTCACAGCCTGGGCACTGCTGTCGCGTCGTCCCTCGCTGTGTCCCTTTCCGAAGAAACGACCCGATTCAGGGGGCTTGTGCTGATGTCCCCGTTTACGTCCATGCATACCCTTGTGGATACCTACAGTGTATTCGGCCTATTCCCGGTCATGCTTCCGTTGACCATGATACCCCGCGCTGCCCGTGAGTATGTGCATTGAATACAGGATCGGGAGTTGACCATTTCCAGAACTCTACAAGACATTCCTGCAGCATAGATTCGACACGTTGTCTATCATCACAGTGAGGCTCTTTCGTCCTTCGCCGTATCGAGTTGACCATTGAACGCACGTCATAGAGAGTCAAAGTACCCGTATTGATAGCACACGCGGAAAACGACTTGGATATCTCTCACACGCATTCAGACGCTCTCTTTGACGCGCTTATAGAACCTTTCCTGCCTTCCGTAGACCCACTTCCGCGCGAGCCGGGGTCGTGGACGAAAGAGCAGTGGAATACATTCCAGACGCAAATGGCGACAAAACGGGAGGCACGCCAAAGATTATTGACCCGGACGGACATGCCGCACTTTGGTGTCATGGACACGTTCGCGGCATCCGGCGAGACGGTCGTGCTTTTAAAGACCCTGTCAGGGTCCCACAATGAGATTGGGACTTTGGAGGGCACCCAAGAAGTCATACGAAGGTTGTTTTCGTTGGCTTGACTCCCCGTAGTTACTCGGAGGATCTCGATGGCTACCACAACACGCCGCGGTACAGAGGTCCGGAGTACCTACTTTGTTCCTGCTCACACGTATACCTCCATACTACATCATTACCACATCGTTGCTTTGAATGTTCGAGTTCGTACAGGAGTATCAAACTATATTTACTTACCCACAAATCCATGGATTTCAGCTCCCCAGAGATACGCTTCCTCGCGCGAAGGTCGAGTTACGATACCTACCAGAAGTTATTGGCAAAGTTCCAGCCCTGAATGAACTTCACCATACTATGTCGGCCGATGTATAGCTTTGGCACGCGGATGTTGTGGCTTTGGGAGATTTGGTTTCCGATGTTCTCGCGT
Source organism: Boletus subgraveolens (assembly GCA_038092555.1). Classification (NCBI taxonomy): domain Eukaryota; kingdom Fungi; phylum Basidiomycota; class Agaricomycetes; order Boletales; family Boletaceae; genus Boletus; species Boletus subgraveolens. The sequence continues at coordinate 27,446 of JBBPQP010000123.1, forward strand.
CCGAATCAGAGTCCGAGTCGACCTCAGACACGAATACGTTGTCGGTGTGACAAGGACACAGTACGTACACAGCTACATGTTTAGTAACACCATAACAAAAGACGACTCGTCTTCTGCACCATCTTTCTCAATACTGTCCAATCACCTCTCATCCGCGTCCTGCATAAGGTACCCCAGTCGCCCTGGATAAAAAAAAGGAGACGGGTCGGTAAACCATCGAATCTCGACTATATAAAGAAACGCGTACATGATGTTGACATCCAACACCGTGACCGAGTTCGGCAGGCTAGCGACGTGCACGATCATCTGAGCTACATGCACCGGGTCAAACGTCGGCTCGGCGACACGGCGTCCGTCGGGCTGTAATGCGCCGAGGGTGTGCCCGGATGCCATATTGGTATGTGCGTTTCCTTATCATCGGGGTGTGAGTCAAGCGCAAGGGGCAAGAGGATAGGCCGGCCGGGACGTACCAATGTCGATTTGGGTCACGGAGATGTCAAACTTGCGTCCTTCGATGGCGCTGGACTTGGTCAGCCCCGACACGGCGTGCTTGGAGCATGCGTACGCCGCGGAGTGGGGTCGTGGGACGTGCGCAGCGAGCGAGCCATTGTTGATGATTCTGCCTGTTTCCGAAAACCCAGTGTCGGTCAAAAGTGGCGTCTGAACCGACGAGCAGTTCGCGTGTGGTTGGCGCATCACTTACCTCCCATGGGTGTCTGCGACTTGAAGATCTTGAATGCTTCGCGAGTGCAGAGGAACGATGCGACGAGGTTCACGTTCACGACGGACGTGAAGAGTTCGAGCGGCATTTCCTCGATCATATGCGCTTTGTCGGATCTCCCCGCATTCTGAGTTCCCAAGTCAACCAAGGGAAAGAAGGGACGGAAGGGGGGAAGAGAAGAAAGACAAAATATGAAACGAAAGGACGTTTAAATACGATTTTGGGGCGGAGCACATGTGGACGCGGCGACGTACGTTGAACAACAAGTCGAGCCTACCGAACCGGTCGGTCGTTTGCTCAAAGAGACGTTTGACGAACGCTTCGTCGGTGATGTCGCCATCGATGAGGAGACACTTCTCGGGATCTGCACAGGCGGCCTTCGTTTCTTGCAGCTCGGGTAGACGTCGTGCCGTCAGCGCCAAACACCATCCCGCAGCTGAGAGTGCAATCGCGGTGTGCCTCCCAATGCCTGTGTGTTGCGTTCCACATTCCGCAGACAGCCAGTCAGCACAGCCCGATGCTAGTCGACCGGTGATACGCTGGGAGAACGTACCAGCTGAAGCGCCAGTGATGATCGCTACCTTTCCAGTCGACATTGCGCTGTCAAGACTGCTAGTTCTTGGGTGTTGGATATAATTTCGGTCCACGCCGCGATAGGTTCGAATGTACCGCTATGACCAGACGGAGGCCCGCCTCGGACGATCACAGGGTGCACATGGCCATAGTTAAGATAGCGTATCAGATGATTACCGAGTGCGCGGGAGCAGTCAGCCAGCCATCGGCTCGCTTGCCTTGGCACTGGACGTCACGTCATCATCTTGGACCAGGCTCTCATGTTTATGCGCCCATACTCTCATGCCACGGATACTTAAGGAGCTTGAGCGATCCCGATGGTCCCGTGATCTTTCCCCACCCGGACCTGGCACCATCCAAACTCGGAGACGGAACATTCGTGGAGATGAATGCACCATTCCGTGAATGATCGGACCCTTGTTGCATTTTCATCGCTATTCTCGTGAGCGACGGCGAACAGCGATTCATTATTACAACCTTTTGGTGACCGGAACTTTGGAAGCACGCGATGTAAGCTGAGATAAACACTCACGGGAGCATTCCGCCTGAGGCCAGTCAACTCTTATGGCGGCCGGTTCAGAAGTCAGATGCGAGGATGGTGTATTCATTCCGAGGCAATTTATGGGTGTCCAGCACGTGGTCCTCAAGCGTGTGCCTCGCACTGGATTTTTATTTTTCTCCCTCCACATTCAACATGCATTCTATGTGCCAACATACACTCATACGAATTTGTCTGACATCGGTAATGATATTAAGCATGATGTCTTATCTTGCATATTCTCCAGGTTCCAGAGTTTTTTTTCTTTCCTTTTTGAAGGCGAGTGGAGTCTTCCCGTTCAACGTTGTCGCTTGATCACCGAAAGATGTATTATGTAAGTGAGTAATACTTCTGCACGTTTTCAAATTTCATCCTTCGGAAGAGCACGGGCCAACGGTTGTCCGTCTTTCTATAGGAACGAGACTACCATGCACCATTGTCTATACATCTCTGAAGTTCTGAGCCTCATCTTCGAGTTCATTAGATACTGGGATGACCAAGTTCAGCCGGGACCTCAAGCGGGCAAGAAGACGCTTGCTTCTTTGGCCAGAACATGTCACTTGTTCAGTTCACCCGCATTAGATGCTCTTTGGCACGACCTTTACAACTTTGATCCCCTACTTAAAATCTTCCCGACCGTGCGTCGTCATCGCAGTGTCTCGTCAATTTGTGCTAATTAACCAATTCCATAGGCTACATCCTGTGTAGATGACACGCAGTGGTTGACTTTCAGCAAGTATGCGAAACGTGTCAAGACTATCTGTGGACGTGAGGCGCGAGTTCCTGTGCGAACCAGACAAGAATTTATCACCACTCTTCGATACTGCCCTAAAGCCTATTTCCCTCTCTTTCCCAACGTCACCGAGCTGGAGTGGAGCGAGCATTTATTCTCGGCCGTCGAGGATTCCGGCATCTCATTGCTGAGATATTTTATAGGTCCTGCAGTGACCACAGTCACGCTTTCCCTCATACGCTGGGTAGCTCATTCCTCAGCTGATCTGGCCGTATTTGCGGATTTACCCGAACTCTGTCCGAACGTCACCTCTTTCACCGTCGTCCTCAGCTTTTCGTGGGACTACGAACCTTCTCGAGAAGTAGGTAGGATGGTGACTCAGTGGCCAAAGTTGCGAACCCTGCGAACTTGCGCCATTGCACAATCCGTGATGGACCAGCTGTTCACCCGACGAACTCTTGAATCCCTCACTATCGATTACCACAGGTCCTCACCTATCTACAACGGTAGGATCCCGGATACGGTCCGCGAGTTCTCGTTGGGCGTAGACAGCCCTTCATTGTGCATTCGATTTCTCGAGACCGTATATGCGGGCCCTACCAAGTTCCGCCTGCTTATCGGCATGAACGAGGGACAAGAGGAGCCTGACATCGAGGAAATGTTCCACCTTCTGCCCTGCCGCCTCGACACGTCTCGTTTGCTATCGCTCACAATCCGTCCGCAATCGACCATCATAGGCATAACCTTGTGGCATACCCTAAGGCTCCGAGCGCCGCTTGTGTGCCCGCTCGTCGAGTTTACAGCGTTGCGCGAGCTGGACCTAGATCTCCTTTGCACAGCGCAAATCACCGATTTCGACTATGCATACATAGCAGGATCGTTGCCACACCTGCAGAGTCTAAAACTCGGTACTGCGAACCCATCCATCATGCGGCCATGGCCAGCGGCGAGTGTTGGGGCCGTGATCGCGGTGTTGACATACTGTAAACACCTCGAAACATTCCACATTGTGTTCGATGGGTCGATTCCACCCCCGGCACCCCCGGGAAAGTCTGCGTGTCAGGGATGGGGTGTATCCAACAGATGCCTTACCAAGCTCTGCGTTGGCTATTCGCCAATCGGAGATGCGACTATTAACATCATAGCCTCCTGCTTTAAATCGATTATGCCCTGCCTGGTGCAAATTCAACACAAACACCGGGATGAGGAATGGAGAGCAGTCCAGAAAATATTGGAATTGCACTGAGATGCGGGGGGATGGCTGCTCTATCCATAGGTGCGTGTTGTCCAGACACTGTTGCGCGGATTGGATGGTAATAGGGATGATTTAGAAAGTCTAGATCTGTTTCTCTATACCTTTCCTTTCTCAGATTGAGTCTTTGGACCTACCTAGACTTACGATACTTGGTGTCGTCGCGGGACGTCGACTCTACTCACTTTCCTGGGGCGTTTATAGTGGTCCTGACTGGTGCTCATCAGGTTGTCGGTTAATGCCCCTCATGATGCCGCAGTTGCCTTGATAGACTTAGAACCAAGTACTGTCTTATCTTAATCGAACCTTGCTGCCTGTCTCCTTCCAGGCTGCCAAAATCATTCACCTTCCGTGGCTTAGGTTCCGTGTCAGCTTGGAACGAGATTCAAGATAGACGTCCAAGTTTAAAGCCTCGCCGCGTTGACGATGTGAGTGCTAGCAAGCCAGGGAATTGTATGGTGTTCGTGCTTTGCCAACAGTGAAGAAAGCTCGTTGAAGTGACGAATTAACTTTCGAGCCATGCATTTGCTCATCGAGTTGATAGGCAGAAAGCACATATTTGCCACATCGGAGCATAGCTGGAACGTACTCCCTTGTTCCCTTGGAGTCCGGACCTTGAAGCAAGAGGGAGAATGAGTGTGCAGCCGACAGAAAGTAGCTATCTCGAGATTGTTCTCGAAACATGGTCTTTGCAGTGACCATTACTCAAGTGGACAAGAGCATTCATCAAGAATATGAAAAACCTCTACAGAGACGATGTTACCGCTTGACGTCTCTACCAACAGCTATGAGAGTTATGATTGGAGGACGGGCAGCAGAAAAAAGGGAATCATAGCAGAAAACGGAAGCCATCAAGTCAAATGGGGGAATGAAACCACATTGACCAAAAACAAAAGCTGAATTCAGCTCTCCAGCCGTAGATCACGGATAATAGCATAAGCCGTGCATGACCTGAGGTACACGTTGTCAATGGAATCAGCCCTGCGTGACTTAAGCCTCTAAGGCCGAAGAATTTGAGAAGGACACTGCCGTAAAATCTTTAATTAGTGCTCCGAGTCGGCCGCCGCATCTGCATCAGCGACTCACGTAAGCACTGGCTCATATCAACTCGTTTCAGATTCTGTCGTGAGGGAAACCAGGCATTTTCTAACGTCGCTTCATGCTCCTTACTGTTTCTAGATCTGGGCCCCGGGCCCTTGGATGCTGCCAGATCCATAATCAATACAACATCATAGAAAGTACTGCATTACAGGGTGATGTGGGTCGTGAATATGATCGGATCCTCGTCCGAGGAATTCCCTCTCACGAAGCGTTCCATGTTTAAAATGAGACGACAACCCTATTTCGAGTTCTGAGGCTTCTGTGTACGGCTCGAGATCAATTGAAATTACTCACGACGGCCGAATAGAGCGAGATTGACCAACTTCAGTCGACTCGTCAGTCCAGTGATTTCAAACAATGAGCGCGTGAGACGTACTAGTAAACAGTAACAAGTCGCAGATCACCAAGCCAACAGATCACCAGCATCGCACCACATACCACTAAAACGAGTCATTCGACTTCATTCAGCGATACCCAGTTGATGGTTTGCGGGGTGACTCACGAAATACCACAACATAATAGCTTATAGCATCTCTCACGAGAAATGATAGAAGAGGCGTCCTTCCCAACCCTAGTCTAATCCAGACGAAATGCTTCAGGAGGATCATGCCCATGATGATGCCCTGGACGACTATGGTAATGATTCTGAGGCACCACGTCAACTAACAGTAGAGTGCCTTGGAAAGTAAAAAGCTCACGCGAAAGGACTCGCCATATCACCCCGTGGGCGAAGGAGAATGCAAGCCTCGAAATACTCCGCTGCAGAACATCCGCGTATATTTGATCCTGTAATAGCCAATTCCGAGACGAGTAGGCTACCAAGGAAGACGCCCACTTTGCGGTTTCGATTGAATAGCGCAAATACTGATAAAAAGGAGTTGAGAAATCAACCTTGTGTAATTTCCTGAGCTCACCTCTGGTGGCCAAAATAACCTCGATCATCCAAGTCGACAATTGCGAGACGAATAGCATGTACCGATACCACGTGATGCACAGGGAATCCGACATCCGACCTGACGACAAGCTCGGAAAGACAGCCAGGTGAAATCTATGGTGACACCAGTCCACCAGTCACCCTGGTATTGTGATGGAAGAGTGACTGTATGACCTACATTTGCGCAGCTAACAAGAAATAACGAAAATAAAAGTAGAACCATCTGCGCATGCAGTGTCGCATCCTGGCAACAATGAGTTCAAGGAAACGTAGCTGTAATTTGCATGGTCTTACTGCCATACACATTCTATCTCTTCTTCGAGTGTCAAGAGTAAATCCCAGACCGATAAGCTGAGCGCGGCCACTTTCGGTACTGTAAGTGTGTGGTCTTGGGAGGGACATAGTGGGGACAATCAGACACACCTATTTGATACCGAACATCGTGTATGGCGTCGAGATATATTAATGAGAAAGTCGGAGTGCTGGTGACTGATGCCATTTGGAGGCTCTGTGAGTTCCAGGGAGGGGGTATAAAGGACCGTTGTTCAAGGGAATCTTTGCCACTCCAATTGGCTCAGCTTTTATCATCCCATAGGGTACGCGACCCTAGAAGTAAGTCAGTGCGCTGCACGTCCAACTGCCGATTTTCCCGCACGGATGTCTGACAAAAAAGGTTTCTGGCATATTGTGCGGCCGTGAGCGGTGACCTTTACCCTATATGAATAGTAAATCAAGATTTTATATGTACAGCATAGCCCAAATCCACAGTACATACCAGATGCTCTTTGCAGGATATCCGACGGGTATTCCACTTGTATAGAGTCGATAAAGAACAAGTGCCAGGCCGCATCAACAGCAAGTACAAAACACCTGGTAGAGTCTGGAGAGTTCAATTCAGCTTTTGTTTTTGGTTAGCGTGGTTTCATTCCTCCATTTGACTTGATGACGAACCAGTTTTCTGCCATGATTTCCTTTTTTGCTAGCCGTCCTCCAATCATAACTCTCAAAGCCTTTGGTAGAGTCATCAAGCGATAGCGTTACACGTTGTCTTTGCAGATGCCCAGCCACATCTGAAAAACTACCCGAGGGGGAGGGAGCCTCCCCGAGGTGATATAAAAGGGATTCGTGCTGTAAGACACTTTTTAGGATCGGTTAGGTGCTCATCAGCCAATGAGAGGGCTTGCTAGTCACGAAAGAATTGTTCAAACGGTCGTGAACTGATAACGTTACTGGTCATGAGTGCAGATGCAGTGTGATGTTTAAGTCAGCCTACCATTGAGTTAACGTAAGACTTAAAACTCTCCTGTTATAGAGCCCATTGTAACGAATTATACATAGGGTCGGATACAGACCAGACATCCAAATATATTAGGCTGATGCGGCATGGTGTATAATGTATTACGTGTGGGCACATTGATCAGTTGACTGTACCGGTGCAACAGATCATACGGGTGTTGGATGTGGAGATTGAATCTATTGTCATCATCTCTACTAAGCACAAGGCTTTCTAAATTTGTGTGGCTATCACTGAAGTGCAGGGGAGTTGATGGGATGCCATTTCGTGGGCCAACAGTTTGAGATGAGGTCCATTTGAGTGGCGGATGGGCCATTTAATGTACACGGGAGTCATTTGGGTTGTCGGGAAGCTGGTCTTAAATTGGAGCCGTTTCACTGAGCAGACGGGCCGTTTGAGGCGAGTGCGAGCTGTTTGCGACGCAGGTGCTGCTTAGGGTACGGTGACCTGCGGCTGAACCACTGCGTAGTGTGCCAACCATTTGGGATGCGGGCGCCGGGGGGCCGTTGCGCAGGTGGTCAGCCGTTTCGGTCGCAAGTGAGTCATGTGAGACACGGTGGGGGGAATGCCTTTCACGTCGTTGTGAGCCATTGGGGGCGCACGGGCACCATTGGTGTTGCTGGTAAACCATTTGGGGTATAGGGGTGTCGTCTGAGTTATGGGGGTTTGTTTGAGGTGTAAGTTTGGTGCGTAAGTCTGATGTAAGTGTGTCATGTGATGTGCGGGAAAGCCGTTTGAGACCAGTTTGGGGCGCGGGGGAGCTATTTTCGAGGGGTCGGGCTCACCTGTGAAGACTTTGGCAGGTTCACATTTGAGGCTCGGCGGTTACTTTGTCGCGAAGGGCCCGGAAAAGCTCATCCTTGCCCACAAGCACCCGAGCAAGAACCGAAATATCGTTGGAACGTTGGATCCCATCAAGGGCATCGTCCGGCAAGCCTCCTGCGCCTCGTGAGCGCTTGAGCATCGACCCGTCGTCTCCTACAGGATTAAATCATCCCTCGTGGTATCCATGTTTAGTTCTCACGGTGGTCTCAAGTTCCAAGACCTACGTAGCTACTAAAAAAAGGCAAGATTTAACTCCGTCAGTGTCACAACTCGATTCACTACGCCTATATCTACGCCCCAGTTGTTATCACTCTCCAGGCTCTCGGTATCTAATCGGACAGAGAAATCCTCCTACTCACGGGTGGTACCAGTACGGACGCCCACAAGTCCGCCTTCGCTGCAAATTTAGAAGAAGCTACTGAACTTGGTATGTTTACTCCACCATCAGGGCCTCGGATGGATCTTGGCCTGGTAAAGGCTGATCGCCGAGTTGTGGGCCGTGAAGGCCAGTCTGGGAAGAGGCACCGGAAGCCTTAGCGACAATCGTTTTGGCCCAAGTTCCTGTTGTTGGATTAGATTTTAGGTCAGATGTTAGTCGCGACCGTTCTCGTGGCCACAGACAATTATGACCATGCTCGTAACAAACGTCTGGAGCTAAGCGTGGACCCGAAATGCCCCACTTGTTCCGTTACTCACGCAAACTCAATTTCAAGTGCCGGGTCAGCTGTTGGCGTTGCTCTCTGAGAATCTATTTAAGACCTTCAATGCGAATCTCAAATCTGCGATCGACAAGGTCCTGAAAAAGCCCTCACAGACGAATGAATTTGACGCATTCAACACCATGCAGTTTCAGGGTGACTACATCACCTCTGGTTTCGTTCGCGCGGTTTCTACTACAGAGTGCTCTCTGAAACGGTTCAAGATGGAAAGAGCGGATATCACCCATCGATTCGAACCGCATCCACTTGAGGATTCTCGTGCTCGTCATGTTGGCTACAAAAAACACATGAACAAAGGTGGGGGGGGGAAAGGAAAAAAAGTCGCACTTACCCTCCTCCACAACATGGAACGAAGACGCTCTGTATGGCCGCGACTCCATCTCACCCTGCCACGGCGGTCGCTCGGGATGCAACAATGCGCTCCCCAACCTCGCGCTGACCTTCCACCCCAACCTCGTCCTCTTCAAGTGAGACACTCACCGGCCGTCGACTGTCGGGCGAAAACCCGCACGCGGCCGGTCAGTGGGTGTGTCCCTCGAGGGCGTAGAGCGGCGTGGCGGATTTCATGATGAAGCCACCTTTACGTTAGGGTATGAGAATCGCCGGTGTGGAAGCTGTCCGAGGGTGGCAGTCGAGGTTAGTTCGCGGATGGAAGGAAGAGCGAGGGACGTACATTTTGACGACATGTCCAATGATATCGGTCGCCATGACGAGCATGGCGTCTCGACTTGATGTCCATTTAGGATCGAGAGATTTGATCATCCCTTCCATCAATCGCAGTGGGTTCGGGTACAGTACCAGTTGTCGCTGGCCGCCATATCGTGAGCAAAACACAAGACATTTCGGATGGAGGTGTGCTCCTTGCGTATGTTCGTCGCGAGTATAATAGCGTTATGCTATCGATGTATGTAGTGTTGCCAAACGTGGAAACCTCTAGCGCACGGGGCAACGGCGAGGGTGCGGTGGTTCGAGGATTCGTCGTGCAGGTACAACGAGATCGATTTGGAGATGTCGATTGAGGCTCTGGGTTGGGAGTTAATGCACTGAGCGAGAAAGGATCAGCAGACGACACACCTTGTCGAAAGGAGACTGCATTTCTCGATGCCTTGTAACCGCAAACAAAGAGTTCGAGTTCGGACTGCTTCGAGTAAGGTGCATGAAAAGAACGAGGATTGAGATGTGCGTGGTTAGCGAGGAAAGCTTGTGCGAGGCAAGAACAGAAAGCTATTTTCCAGGTAGGCTCACCAGGTAGAGGGATTTCGAAAGGATATACTGTACAGAGCGTTCCTCCCATAGCAACTGCGAGAGGACTCGAGGATTGACTATGCCGTAGTGTAGTTTATCGATGGTGCTCTGCTTTGTCTTATTTGTCTGAGAGCCCTGTTGCGCTGTCAGAAGCCGACAGGTTAGAAGTATCGATGACAAAATTATGGCGGGAAACGTGAAACAAGAGTCAAACGGATTTCAGAGCGGGTTAGAATGAATGTTCCCTGTGAATGTTCGTACTGATTGGAGTCTGGCGGTGAGTTGGAAGTAACCAATTCTGGCATGTGTTTGTTTGATTCCGAGGCCGTTGCCAAACAACCACTCGCCTAATATATTCACTCAACTGGGCGATTGACGAGACTCGACCAAAGGACGTACTAAGAAAATAAATAGAAATATACAGTTACTTATAATTAGCAATATCGATAACAGTGGGTTTGTAAAGACCAGTACAAGAGGGTTTAGAGTGGATCGGACGAGCTCGAGTCACAAGAAGTCAAGAACTACGAAAACACCGCGTGTTCGCGTTCCAGCACGCGGTGGACGCACAATCCCGAAGGTAAATCAAAGCAGTGACTAGAAGGTCTGAAAACGGCACAGGGGAAGCACACACAGTCCGAGTGGGTCTCGTGTAATTGATGAAAGTCATTAAAGCACGTCCAGTATCCGTGCACTGTGTATTAACTCTTTCAACGGTGCGTCCTCCCACACCTGGACAGTGATCACACTCTCCGCACCCATCCTCCTGTACTCTGTTGCATGTTGGCGTGTCGGCGTGAACAACAGTGCCCCGAATGGTTGTCTCAGTCGAGCGATCAGTCAAAGGATTCGCATCTGGATGTTGGCAAGGCCGGGGGACGACGGCGAATCATCTAGTGAGGGAGGCTGGTCATTCGTATTCCCCTCGGGATTTGTCTCCGTGATACTTCCAATGGGGTGTCGGTCGAGTAAGAAGTCAATCCAGGGGTGAACAAGAATCAGGGAATCAGACCGAGAGAGATCTTCTGTAGTCCGGATCTCTACAATCCCGAGGTAGTCTGCCTTTGCGCGAAACACACCTCTGAATGCCGATACACGTCCAAGGTGGAAACGGTCTATGTACGCGTGCGAGAATAAATAGGGTGTGATCCCGTACATCCGCAATCATATTCACATGGAAAACCGGGGGCTATGATGTGGATCTAAATGTGTTCGATGGCGCATCACTCACACCATGATGCCACCGAAAGATCCTATTCTCTCGAGAAAGGGAACTGCAGCGTTCCTATGTATCACCGCTTCAAGCGCACCCCGTGGTATGTGGGGTGGAGCGCTCGGAGCTACATCTCCTCGGGGTCAACGATAGCATATCCCAGTACCGGCCTGGGAGCGTTCAGCAGAAGGGGTGGTCGGGGGGTAGTCAGCCACACGGAACAGTCGTCCGGTCAACTACTCGGCTGTTCGTGTGTTGTGCTACTCCCACGACTCTGTGTGCTTGTTCTCCTACTTTCTGACGGAAGTTCCTTTTCGTTGCGATTTGTCAGTGATAGGCTTATCACTGAATAGAATGAATGAAAATGCCTTACAGTGAGTACAAAACCGTCCGCCGGGTCAGAATCATAATATCCGTTCAATTGTCGATCGACCCGTCGTCCTTTCGACAATTCCACGAGCGGGATATCTGTGGCGTTTCTCCTGTGGCGTGGAGGTGCGATAGGTGTATTGAACAAGAGGGTAACGGTCTCGTTCAGCGAGGAGAACATTGGCAGACGGTTTAGAGTCAGGCTGCAGCAGTGCAGCCTGCGCGTTGGTGCTTTTGTTATATCCTCACGTGACTAAATAAGAATGCAATGACATCATCGATAGACTTTTAGATGGATTTGGGATCTATATAACTGCAGATAGGTTCGCGACAACAAGGAGTTTAACCCATCGTAGCTAGCCAAATAAAACTATTCATTCATTCGTCCAGCACACAGGCTACAACTCAGCTCAGGTGACTGGTCGCTTCGACTTTCCCAGCCGTACGGATGCTCCCAGTTGCACAAGCTTCTCCCTGAGAAAAAATAATGGAATAAGAGTTTGCTCTCTACAAGGACAGACGAAGTTCTGCATTATTTTGCATGCTTGCATTGGACACCTCGCACGACAGGTATGTTCCATTCCCTTCCATTCTCGAGGGCCACACCTACCGCCCAATCACGAGCACGTTGCTCCATTCGGGCCGACCGCCGGGGCAGGGCGAGACCAGGTCGCAGCCGTACAAAATGTTTCTGTTCAATGTTGAAGAGGAGTGCGTGTGGGGAGTGGTTGATTCTTTTGATCGTTTTGAACAGTGGTCACTGAAACTTTGTTCCGCCCCCCTTACTTTCGTCTGTGTTATTTGCAGCTAACATGATGATCGCGGGAACGGTTGTCCGATCGCAACGCACGCCGACGTATACGCGAAAGCACGGTACCCTCTAGCACACGAAATCACGCACGTCATGCGTTACGAAAACCCAAGTGTATGTTGATCTTAGTATTTCGTTTATTCCCGAAACTACTAAGGCAGACGGCTTATTAGACACGGTTCCAAGTGAATGGGCAAGAGAAGGGTTGGTTCATGATACTGCGATAAAGCTAGTAAGAACAACAAGATGTGACTATCCCCCTGGGTTCGGGCTGAAAAAGCCGCAGCAGCCCACGCATGACAGCGGGGGACGCACAGAATCAAGCCCACCTCCCAACCGAGGTTCCCCTGGATGCCGTCATGAATGCCGAACCTGGCAGGGTCATCGAAGGCGATGGGGGGACGGCGGGCGCCAAGGCGGGGGGTCTTAGTCAGAGGTAACATACCGTTATGACTACCTCGACGACCGTAAATTGTATCAAGGATGCCGAGGAGAAGCGAGTGCGTGGATGTTCCCTATCTCGTCCGGGTTGACGCAGAAGCCCCTGGTGCCCTCCCCTAATATTGTGCGGGATGAGATAAGGGTAAGAGGTACTTTTTCGAGCAGACGTATGTGCTATGATATAGTGTAATGCGTCGTGGAACGGCGACGACTTGACGGCCACGTAGGTAGTTGTTCATATCCGCTGGCATGTTTTTCTTGACGCGGCGTCCTTGTGAAGGAACCATTCCCCGTTGCAAACACAGCCGCTGGTAATTTGGCTGTGAGCAAGCGCCGAAAACGAGAGGTGATAGAGCGTGTGTACACTGATCTATATCAAGCAAGGGCAACATGTATACAATGAAAAAAAGACAGACTGTCCACAGCTTGTTCATTGCCTCTTTCCATCGCCCTGCTGCGTCGTGTGGTTGATTACCACGTCTTCAATGAGTGGTGCGTACTAATAAGATGATGTTGCGTTGATGCTGACCGTTGGACAAGACCGCTCCCTGCACATCGGAATCAACGACGGTACCGCATTATGGGCGGTGACATTCTCAGCGAATGGCAACTATCTCTTGAGCGGCGGATATGGAGGAGTTCGAGTGTGGCGAGTTGAAGACGGCAAACAAATGGCAGCAATGGAAGCGGAGTATGTCTGGTGTCTCACTGTCTCAACGAATGGCAGATGGATTGCAGCAGGGACATCCCTGGGCGAGTTGATCGTATGGGACGCAAAGACATACAAACAAGTCTTCTCCCACAAAGAGCAAGATGACGTCATCTACGGAGTCGATTTCTCGCCCGACTCAACTCGACTCGTCGTTGCATCGAAGAAGCACACAGCCACCGTCTGGGATGTCACAACTCACAAACAAGTGCTCGGTCCACTCCGCCACGAGGACAGGTTGAATGCAGCGAAATACTCGCCACAAGGTGACCGGATAGCAACAGCCACTGAAGATTCAATTCAGGTCTATGACAGCAGCGATGGCCGCTTGGTCGTGGATGTAAAAGTAAAAGTAACCCCGTGGCTCAACACTGGTCTCTTCTGGTCAGATGATCAGCTCTTCGTCGTATCCGACGATAAGATCAAGCAGGTCGAAGCATCTACTGGCTCAGCAGTCTCGGAATGGCCAGTTCTCGGTAACATGTTCAGGCGCATTGCTCTACCCCAACATGGGGAATTCATTGCATACTCTGCAAATCGTACCGTCACGTTTTGGGACACGTCAACGCACACCCAGCTTGGGTTCATCCAACATGCCCAATCCATACGTTCAATTGCGCTCTCCCCAGACGCCCGGTTTATCGCAATTGGTGGGGAGCACGGGAAAATCACCATCAACAATCTTCGAGATGTCCTACCTGCATCCTATATTACTGTAAGTATCAGGTATTGTCGAATTACAGCCGATCGCAATGGTTTCACTGCCAATCCACGCTACTTTGATTTTCGACATGGTAACTAATCCTCTGTCTCTCAGACACCATTCATCGACATCAGCGACACTGCACTCGATTACTGGAAGCTGCAGCTGCAACACCGGCTCGCAGACACGGAAGCATCATTTACCAGAACGTTCACCAATTTTGAGTGCCCAAGCCATCATGCACTTGCCACCAGAGCATTAGTACGGGCGCATTTACGACATTGCGATCTAGCGATTAACGATGCCAAAAAGGTCAGTCTTACTCTGCTCTCTCCTCCCACACACTTGTACTCACTCTAAACGATCCCAAGTCCATCAAGATTCGACCATCTGTCATTGGCTATATCGCCAAGAGCATCGCACTCATCGCCGGGGGGAAAAAGAAGGAGGGTTATCGGGTGTATGACTTCGTGTTCAGGCACTGTCGTGCAAATGACGTGGATCTTCTCCTTTTAACCAAGGTGTGTATCCAGTGCCCGATGGAACTTGAATTTCCCTCAGCTACTTATTTACTTAGGCTGTCGTCCTGTTCATGGCTGGAGAGCATGATGATGCAGTATCGCGCGTTGGCGATCTCATCGCGACGGTGCACCTCAACTCAATATTCTGTGTGGTTCAGGCACGTACATAACATGCTGCGATACGGCGACTATCACCACTAACATCTTGAGCAGGCGTATATGTATCTTCTTATCGGGCAATCGGATATGAAGAATGGTGACTATGAGGGTGCGGTGCAATCATTCGAGCGTGCGCAAGCCCAAATGCGACCTTATGTGGGGCCTCGTCTCTTTTTCATCTCATTGGTAAGCTTCGTACTGAGTATCTCGCAATGCGTGGACAACGATCATCGTCTTTGACAGATATCTGGATGGAAGTTTGATCGTCTCAGCATCACGATCCGACAGCGTCTTTGTGAAGCCTTATATGCAGCGGGTCGCGCTAAGGAGGGTTGCGAATCTCTTCTCAACATGATAACTACCTTTGACGGAGTGGTCTATATGAGCAAATCTATTACCAAGTGGGTTTCTGGTGAGTTTATGCTCCGTCAGTTCGGTTGTCATGCATTCGAAACTTCTCTGCAGAATTCACCCACCGAGGCCTTTCCGCTTCCGAAAGTGACGGTGACGTAGCCTCGAATGCAGGCCGACAGGGCAAGGCAACCATACTCCATGCAAACGTCGATTCAACAACCCCCACACCACTCTTGAGAGAGTGGGCAAAATCGACACTAGCGAGTAGCTCGTGGGAAGCCGCCTTGGTTGCCACTGTCAGTGTGAGTATCTCCTTTTCCTCTGGTATCCCTAGCGGGTCTGACACTCTTGGTTCGGAGTTCCTGGTTCCGAGATTCACGATTTATCGGGCCGTGTGTGAGCATCTGGAGACGATCGACCGCATGAGCGACGCTAGCGAGTGCTTCCGCCAAATGATGGACGAATTGGCAGAGCAGACAATAGCGCATCGTGGGCAGACAGAATGGCTTCTTGGTGAGCAGTTTTGGATACCGTGCTGGTATTGTCGTTGATGACCATTGCGTGTTAGACTTCAAACGTCGTTGCTCATGGATGCTAGAAAGCATTGGAGATATCGCAGTGAGCGCTGAACGGTATGATGATGCCATCTCGCAGTATTCAGCCGTGCTGTCCCTCGTTCCGGCCGCACCACAAGGTCTCCTTATTAAGCGAAGCAAGGTGTACCTAGCCAAGAGTTTGTGGGAAGATGCGTTAAATGATGCGAACAAGGTGTGTCCCGTTTGTCTCGAGCGAGTTAAATTTGTCAACGACATCGCCATTAGGTGATCGAGCTCGATCCATCATCCCCATGGGGCTACGAGAGGAAGCATGCGGCATTACACCAGGCGGGAAACTACGAAAATGCCATAGATGCATTTGAGACAATGCTCTCGAAGATGTCGCAGTCACATGATCTAATCATTCGGGGTGGGGATGACGACCTTGTGCCCATTTTTCTTCATTAATATTGTGTTCCAGAGTGTCATCGCCAGTACGTAAATCCAGGCTCGACGAAATCGACGATCCGCAGGGCTGTTCAGGATGCTATCCGTGAATCGCCACGTGTTCTCATCAACACCGTCTCTGGCCGCCTTCTCAATAAATCAGAACAAGCCGCTGCATTTGAATCACTCCCCGTCTTCAAAGAGCTAGTGTCCTCCATGACGACTCAAATTGACCATGCCCGCATCGAGCACGACGTTACGCAGTACTATCGTTACGCCATGTTTTCGCACAAATGGGAAGACAACGAACCCCTGTTCGAAAAAGTCATACGCATTGTGGTATATGATCTCGAGGAATCTCCTACCCATGACAAGCTGCGAATGTTTTGCAAGATCGCGCGGGGTGCTGGGTTGCATTGGGCATGGAGTGATACATGCTGCATCAACAAAGCAGACCACTTCGTGCTCCAGGAAGCCCTGGTTGCCATGTTCAAGTGGTATCAGGGTTCTGATCTAACGATTGTCCTCCTCTGTGGCGTTCGATCTCCGTCACGGCGCGGTGATCTCGTCAAGAGCATTTGGAACACTCGCGCCTGGACATTCCAAGAATATCATGCCTCCAGGGTGGTCTGGTTCTATAATGACGACTGGACACTGTATTTGAACCTCGATATTCCCAACCACAAGGAGTCGCCCGAGATCATCTCGGAGATGGAGGAAGTAACTGGTGTCTCCGCACGAGCCTTGATGGCACTCCGGCCGGGTTTAGACGATATACGGGAAAAGCTGTGTCTAGCTTCGCGACGACAGACAACCCTTGTCGAGGATGCAGCATACTCGTTACTTGGAATATTTTCTGTCTCCTTACCAATCATATATGGTGAGGGGGATCAAGCACTCGGGAAGCTCTTAGGACAGCTACTTATGAGCTCGGGAGACACGAGCATCCTTGCATGGACAGGGACATCTGGCAGCTTCAATAGCTGCCTCCCTACCAATATCATGGTGTTCAGCCAGTTGCCAACGACACATGTTCCACAGGCCATCGAGGGTGCCCGACTGGATGCGATTGCTGCTGGATTCCGTGTTTCACTCAGTCTCACCTTGGTCATGAAATTGTATGACCACCTCAATGAACTCCCAGTGCCATCATTCGCAGGTCAACGAATGAAACTTCCGTGCATCATTTTCAAACTTGGGGCTCTATCGGTTTCTCGGAACAGGTCGGAACATGTTTTCCGTGCACAGACAGTTGCACTCGGGATTGTGGAGATCAGGACCAAAGAGGATCTCTCTCGGCTGGGTTCTCTATATCTCATTCACCCTTGGATTGACTTTCTCCTGGACCGACAACCTGTCGGGAGTGTAATAGAGATGATACCTGAAGAGAACACAGATGATCAGTCTTCTTTGATTGGTAAGTCACCATTGTTATTCCCGAGCCCTTCCAATATTGAATAGGCAGCCCCACAAACACGAGCGGCGCAGCTCATTGCTCGCCATGGGCGGCCGTTTGATGGACAGTTCTCCACAACCTCTCTAGATGTAACATCTCTCCGACCTCCTTCGTCCGTATCGCAGACGGACAAGGAAATGCGAGCCCTCCGACTCATGGCTCGACTGAGACAACCGTTCGGTGCACTGTTGTTCACGCCGACGCGCCAGAATGTGGCGGAGTACAGGAGGGTAGCTGCGGAGAGTCTGATTACTGTCCAGGTAGAGGAGATCACGCCGACAATATTGAACAAGCTAGTAGATGGCGTGCGCATGCTGGACGTCCTTTAATGATTTTTTGCGTCGATTACGCGAGACCCACCCGGACAGTACACCCTTCCCCTGTATTGGTTTCAAACTTTCTAGTCATTGCTTTGAAGAACATGAACTCGTAGTGTTATCGCGGCTCTCGAGAATTCCCTTTATTCCGTTATTCAATTTCTCAAATTCATTTGTAACCCTCTTTACAAGTTCGTCGTCGTCAATATCACCGTTATAAGCAACTGTATCTTGTTAGATGTATTTTCTCAAGACATCCTTCTATCGACCCTCGTAACTCGGATTGGGTTGTATCGCTGATCGGGATGGGCTCGGTCACCCTCGCGGTGCAATTAGATATGCCATTGATGGATCCTACTCTCCCGGGAAAAGGAACTGGAACGTTCCTACGTGTCGCGACTTAAAGTGTACCCGGGGTATATAGGGTGAAGCGCTCAAAGCTACATCTCCTCGAGGTCAACGATAGCATAGCCAGTACCAGCATGATATTTAAAATATGTATATATAAGTATCAAAGTAACGTGCGTTCAGCAGATTCTAGGGGTGGTCAGAGACTCGGAGGTAATCAGCCACACGGAACTGCTGTCCGGTCAACTGCTCGGCTGTTCGTGTTGTTGGAGTAGCAAGCACGAGCGCAGCTTTCTCGCGCTACAACGTATCGTATCTGCTGGTTCGTCTACATCCTCATTTCCTTTCTATTTCAGCATAGCTACTTTGACCACTACGATAGTTACTTTATGAGTAGATATTTTTCCCCTTTGTATCTTTGTCCTACAAGTGGCGCGTCTACCCAATGTTGCCACACAACTTTGTTCTTGCCCTGCTCCTGAGCGCCCCCTTGTTCTCTCACCAGGTATATTAGATAGACCTTAGTAGTTTGTCACCTCAGTCTGTTGTCCCCTGCACGACAACTGAGGTGAGCACAGTATTATTCCATTCAGTACCTACAACAAAGCTAACTAGTACCTAGTTATGTAAGATTTCGAGCGAATACGAAGGGCGAAGCATGACAGCTATACGGGATAAACTCAGTCGTTTGTGGGACAACGGACTGACTATGTATTCACCTATACGGGATAAACTATGTACGAGGTAAGTAGCGAGAAGAACAATAAGTGTTAGTAGCTCACTTCAGTCGTTTGTGGGACAACGGACTGAGGGCGAGCATTGTCGCGCGGTGGTCTATATACTTCGTGGCTATAAGTACTGTAACGAAAGGGGATAAAAGATAGAATGAAGGGTCGACGGAGCGA
>JBBPQP010000124.1:0-46658 GCA_038092555.1 Boletus subgraveolens
CTTACTTGCTATCAATGAAAGAGCAAATAAAGGCATATTAATCAATGGCATTCTGATTTCAATTCATACCAGACCACTGACTTGCTATCAATGGAAGAGCAAATAAAGGCATGTTAATTGGTGGCATTCTCATTTCAATCCATACCAGACCACTTACATGCTATCAATGGAAGAGAAAATGAAGGCATGTTGATGAGTATGATTCTCATTTCAATCCATACCAGACCACTTACTCCCTATCAATGGAAGAGCAAATGAAAGCATATTAACCAGTGGCATTCTCATTTGAATCCATACCAGACCACTTACAAGCTATCAATGGAAGACCAAATGAAGGCATGTTGATGAGTGCCATTCTCATTTGAATCCATATCAGACTACTCACACCCTATCAATGGAAGAGCAAATGAAAGCATGTTAATGAGTGGGATTCACATTTCAATCCATACCAGACCACTTACATGCTATCAATGAAAGAGCAAATGAAGGCATGTTGATCAGTGGCACTCTCATTTCAATCCATACCAGATCACTTACCCACTATCAATGGAAGGGCAAATGAAGGCATGTTGATCAATGGCATTCTGATTTCAATCCATATCAGACCACTTACAAACTATCAATGGAACAGCAAATAAAGGCATGTTAATCAGTGGCATTCTTATTTCAATCCATACCAGACCACTTACATGCTATTAATGGAAGAGCAAATGAAGGCATGTTGATTAGTGTATGTAATTCTTATTTTAACCCATACCAGACCACTTACATGCTATCAATGGAAGACCAAATGGAGGCTTGTTGATGAGTGGTCTGGTATGGATTGAAATGAGAACACCACTTACATGCTATTAATGGAAGAGCAAATGAAAGCATATTGATCAGTGGGATTCTCCTTTGAATCCATACCAGACCACTTACAAACTATTAATGGAAGAGCAAATGAAGGCATGTTGATGAGTATGATTCTCATTTCAATCCATATCAGACCACTTACCCACTGTCAATGGAAGAGCAAATAAAAGCATATTGATCAGTGGCATTCTCATTTGAAATATACAGCAGACCACTTACAGTCTATATATTAATGTAAGAGCAAATGAAGGCATATTGATCAGTGGCATTCTTATTTGAATCCATACCAGGCCACCTACATGCTATGTATCAATGGAAGGGCAAATGAAGGCATATTGATTAGTGGGATTCTCATTTGAATCCATATCCAACCACTTACCCACTATCAATGGAAAAGCAGGAAAGGGCATGCTGATCAATGGCATTCTTATTTCAAATCCACAGCAGATCACTTACATGCTATGTATCAATGGAAGAGCCACAGGAACCAGCTTCATTAATAGTGTTCTGGTTTTATACTTACACAGTATACTCACCATCTCCCAATGAAATCCACAGCACACAACCTTCTGATCAACATCTGGCCTCAAAATGTACAAATGATCACCTACAACCTACAGTGGGTCAAAAAAGTGTCACAATGTTTGCATGTTTTACACTAAATGACCCAAAATGTGATAACCCCTAATACTTACCCTAACATGGGTAGTGTATGAATTGAAGTATGTACTCTTGGCTTTCTATGGATCCAGGAATCAAAGGATTTGGGTCAGATCCAAGAAAATGGCAGTTATTTCAAAATGGTGACTCATTGGAACACTTTTTTGACCTTTAGTTTTTATCATGTGCGGGAATAGAGTTGTTGCTACCAGTGGGTGAATCAAAGTGCAAAGGGATCTCCAACTGGACATATTGCTCACTGTTTTTTAAAAAGAACATTATTTGTTTGTTACCAGTCTCTTTAATCAACATCTGACATCCCCCCCAAAGTCCCCAATCTCATGCAAAAATCTGTTGTCGAGCTCGTCCAGAATGAGCCTGAGAGTGAGAGGAGGTTGCTTACATTCAACTCCTAGAACAGTGGCATTCCTATCTTGATTGAAGAGGTATGTATGACAAGACAAATCCATTATATTGATTGATCTGTCACATGTGAGTCTAGTGCTTCCCCCCAAATCATACTGCTCGATGAAATTCCAATGTCAGAGCTAACTATGTATATCCTTTTATCCCCCTCATACAGATGCCAACAGTACCATGTTAGACTCCACACCAATGGTAAATACAAGACAGGATGCCCCTACATCACAGTGTGTACCATGACGATCAGTCATGGCAAGAATGAATTGGGGTTCCATGAAACCTCATGCTCCTTCATCAAACACATACCTACCAAGCACAAATTCATCTGCTGTGGTAATGTCAAATCTGATAGTGTTGTTGTCAAACTGAGAAACATCACTGTCTGGTGGGTAACAGCACCCAAGATCCTGCACAAGCTCTTGACAGTGTTTATTGAGTGCTCCTACCCAGCTGGTCAGCCAAATGAGGTTCTGTGGGGTCACCTCAGTCAGGAGCACCTTGTCCACAAGATGATTTCACTCGTGACCAAGGTCATTCTCATGTGTAAATCTGCCAAAGGTAGTAAAGCAAGAATGTCACATCCCAGGGAGAAACAAAACAGAGACCCACTCGCACCCAAAGCGCTACATGGCGTACTCATAGGTCTGAGGGTGCATCTTATGCACCACAAGGAGGATTTCAGCATGGAGCAGCTGATAAGTCATGTTATTGGGGATCAATGTTGGGAGATGCTTGTGCCACACAAGCTTGGTTTGGAGCTCCTGACAGCAGACCAGGGTATGAAGATTGGTGTGTCTGTTCTTTTTTCCTTTGATGTCATATTTGCTGACACGTGTATTTCCATCAGTCATCTGAAGCAGTTCACATCTTTTTTTCTGCTCAGTTATTCCTTTGGGCCATATTGAGGAACTTGATTGATAGCCCCCTTCTTTTCATTGTATACCTAACTGTAGCCTTATAAGCTTTCCAACCCTCACAGTTTGTCATTGTCACTTGCAGTCCTGTGTTGTACTCTTTCGACACTGCTTCATACTTTTGATCTTTTATTCACATTAAATTAACAAGTAGTTTTTTGTTTTGCCATCAACACTCGCCCCTCCATCTGTTTCTCTTTCCATGGTGACTGACAATAAACATTTGTCATGATAGCATGGAGATGAGAATGAGCATGGAACACAGAAATGTCAATGCACTAGATGCAATGATCAGATTTCACGACCTATAATGTGTCTGTGAACCTGTGCACCAGGTTCTCAGCTGAGTCCCCTCACTGAAGCATCAGTGCACTCAACTGAAACAGTTTACAAAAAATAAAATAAAATACAAAAAATAACAAAGAAGAAAGCAAGAGAATCAGATGTACGCCCATTTGCCTTGTCCTGTGCATCCCTTGCAATAGCAGTCCCCTTGTTCTCCTTCGATTATGTCTATTGAACAACCTCCTGATACAAATACAATGAAGTGATCTCTCTCACATTGCGCAATGTGTGTTGGTTTGTCTTGGAAAGCAGCTTGTCAAGGTTCCCAGTGAAAACATTAGTGCATATTGCTGGGTGAAGGGCTTGAGTTGCATGGTGAGCACCACTCCCAGCAGCAAAATCAAGCTGTGCACAATTTGCTCATCCCAAAAGTCCAAGTACAGCATCTTGGATGATCTCCCTGACATCATTGACTGTGAAGGCAACATTATCCATCCAGCAAAGACATGGAGAGAGCTTCTTTCCTGACCCAAAAGGGGTCATGAGCTGGCACCCCATAAGTTTCAGGCAAAAGTAAAGTCCAAGATGAAGATGGTGATGAAGATCAAACAAAAGGCCCAGAAGACAGATAATGAGATAGATGACAATGATGAAAAGAACACAGATCCTAAGGTGGACTGCCAGGGTAATAGTGATTGTAAGTGCATCCTGGAAGGCAAAACTGGGACAGTAAATAATGCATTCACTTCTTCATCCAAGGTTACTAACTGTACTGTTAGATTGGAATGGGGTTGCCAGTGCATCCAAGTCCAAGTCAGTCACTGTGACAGTGATAAGTTAGGTCCCCACAGTATCGTGGTAAATCTGACTTAATCATTAGTTCATGGACATCAACCTGCCTGTTGGAACTGTCAAAGACTCAGTGGACATGTGAATTAACATTCTTAAAGCCACTCTTGCAAAGGTGAACCTGCA
This sequence comes from Boletus subgraveolens, assembly GCA_038092555.1. Classification (NCBI taxonomy): domain Eukaryota; kingdom Fungi; phylum Basidiomycota; class Agaricomycetes; order Boletales; family Boletaceae; genus Boletus; species Boletus subgraveolens. Next base: position 4,113 of record JBBPQP010000124.1, read on the forward strand.
GAACAATGAGCTGTGGAAACACGCTCAGCAACAAATGGAAACAATTGCTGAGCTTGACAACAAATTTGAGTCAGCAATGCTTTTGTTGCACCAGCATCAGCCTCAAAACCTTCATATACAGATATCAGACAGACTTTGGATGGTGATCCTCAAGAACACTGAAGCCCATGATTGCCTGTGTGCTGAGATCACTAAACTCCATGAACAATTGGCAACTGTGGAGAATAAACCGGTCACACTATCCAAGAAGGTCAGCTGAAATGGCTGATGTATGGCAGTTAGTAGACTGTTGCATCTAATTAACAATGCTGTTGACAGCCTTTGCTTGCCTGAATGTATGTACATGTTACTTACCCACTGCTACAAGTTCCTCTTCCAAAACACACTCCCCATTGCCATTGCTGACTGTTACCATTACTAAGCTTCAGTCTATGATGCTCCAACATGGACAACAATCAGCCCATTTTTTTGTCATCATGTGCAGGATTTCTTTTCTCATCCAACTTTTTTTTCTTTTTTTTTGTCCAAGACAGAAAATAAATATGGGCAAACAATGCCACACCTCTTGGTGCCATACTTCAACCTGAACAACACTGAGCCTGAGTGTGTTTGGCTTCTGCATCCCAGGCTATACTTCACCTACAACCTGCTGTTGACCAAGGAGCCCATGCCACCACCCACTGCCAACCTCTTTGCAGCAATGTCAAGTATGAGCTCCTCACTGTCATATAGGCAGTGTTATCCATCGCCACTCAAGCCAGTATTCTCCCCTCCCCAAAACCCTTCCATGGCATACTTGACTCCCCACCACTCCCAAATGCCTTCACTGTCTTATTCACCATTAATGTCCAAGTACTTGGCATCATTGGTGTCTCCACCCACTTCACTCAGCTATTATAATTTGCACTACATATTTGCCTAACAGTTCCCTCATGCTCATGGTGCTACTTTCAGGGCTCAGACCCATGGGGGGGAGCACATCCAGGAAAGACTGCTTCCATCAAAGGGAGGTGCTTCCACCCCAGACCCTCTGGGGCTTGTGGAATGTTATTAGGAAGCTACTATATACTAAGCCTTCATCCAAGCTTTGCTTCATCCACATTTATTTTTTCTGGGACAAGAAAGGGAACATGCAAGAACAGAAGTTGTGCACATGATCACTCAAAAAACCCACTGATTTTTGTCCATGCCCATCACACAAGCCTGCTTGTACAAGTGCACCATGTCTGAATATGATTCACCAAATGAAATTGGAATCTTGTAATGAGCCAGAAAAAATGATTTAGATATCAACAAAATTTTGTTAGTTTATTCCTGCATCTCAATTTCTAGACTGGATTCCAGAAACTTCCAAGTTCTGAATGAATTGCTATTCTCGCATTAGCATTTGTACTGGACCAGAGGTTGCTTCTGATTGCCTGTATTGCATCTGGATTTGCTGAATGTCTTTCAATGAGTAGGTGGCTGATGTGTGGCTGATGTTGAGGACCCTTTCTTTGGCTAAATTGGTGTTTGACTGATTGCTTAACTTGATTACCAATACCTTCACTCACTGAACTGCTTGCAATGCCTCTTGTAAATTCTCCTGTGTTGATGAGAGTGTTTTCATTGTGGGCAAGCCAACATGTCTTTGGATATGGTAGTCGATCTGCATACCAGGTTAGACGTGTCAAAAGGATGTTCAATGGAATATGCACTCACCAGAGTGAGGACAGCTGCCTCTGAGCCTCAGTATGTCCATGTTGCCATCTCAGGATCATTGAGCAGATCTTCAGGGTGTACCCACCATTGATTGATTTCTGCTGCACTGAGCTCATTTACCATCTCAGCAAAATGGGATCTTGGAATTGCTGGTGGAGTGCCTGCTTGGCAAAGGTGAGTGCCCTCCGCCAACAGAAATCTGGGGGTTTTGGGGATAGTTGGGTGCATGCCCTGTAATGTGGCAGCACCAACAAGCATTGTGACAGCTTTCTGTTGAAGGTCAAGTCAAACAAATGATAGTTACAGGTTACTTTGCTTGTCATCATTTCTGTTACTCTTTGCCAAAATATTTTGCACAGTGGTGAACCATGAGGTGGCAGTTTTTTGAATATTTCATCAAGCATGTATGCCACAACTGAGAGTTGAACTTCAATCATGAAAAAGCTCCAAGTGAAGTCATTTTGGGTATTGCTGGATCTGGGTAAAATGAGATTGTCCATGATGACAAGGCACAATGGCAAGGGCAGCAGTGAGTGCACTCAATGAAGCATTAAGTAGACTAAATACAAGTTTTGGTGGTTGAATGAGTAATTTTCAATCTCTGGGCAAGTTGTTCAGTGTCTTTCTTCAACTTTTCCCACACTGCACACTCTTTCACTGCAATGCATTGTCAGTCCCTGTCCTTATCTGCTGCATTGTACCATACATTCCAATTTAAGCTTTGATTGTGGAAATAATTTGCCATCCACTCCATTTCCACTTCAAGAAGGTTGACTTCCTCTCCAAAGTGATCCTTTATTGCTTTGGTGTACAACCATTGAACACTGAAAACCTTGGCAAAGTTGTTAGAAGTTGTTACAGTTTTGGTGCATACCTTGTCTTTTGCCTTTCTCACAACTCCTTGCCTATTATGTGACCACTCCTGTCACTGGACCATCCTACCTCAGCACATCCTAGCACTCATTTACACTTGACGCAACATGTCCTGCAACAGCTGTGGACACCACTTCCAACTGCACTACTCTCCCATAGCGCCCCTTCACACAGCTGTCCTCCTGTGCTATCCTCCCTGGATCTTCCCCCTGCACTGCTCCTCTACAGTGCCCCTCCACACAGCTGTCCTCCTATGCTCTCCTTAGTGACTCCCCATCTCAGATGAGGCCACATCTCACTCTGACATTGCCACCCTCCTCATGTTGCACCCCAACCTCAGTTCATCCACATGATCACTCATGTGCCATCACAACATGTTATGCCACAATGATTCCCATGACGTGTCCTTACAACCGTGACCTTTCCACAACAGTGCCCACCTGCCATTTCTGTCTTTATCCTTATCATACAGATGCTGGGTTTCCTTTTATATGGACTCTTACTATATTAAGGTTGGACTGTGCACAGACCACCTCACCTAAAAGGGATATACCTGCCCTAAAGCCCTTATGGCTGGGGTATATAAGTTAGAATGGAGCTCTAACACCTCCCTCTCTCTAACCTTGATCTGACACCTAAAGTATACTACCTTATGGTATACTCTTGTGGCTATTCATCATTTGTTCCCTGCAATCCCCTCTTGCTTGACCTCTACCCTTGCCCTCCCCTCTTCCTCCTTCATTGAAGGACTCCTGCTGCCATCTTCAAGAACCCTCTGGACCACCCCTGTGGTTCATCTAGGTTACCTCCACTGATGACTTCACCGTTGTTGGTCCAGACAACTCTCCTTGCTGCTGTCTGCCTCATACAATGACTTGCCAACATTGGCTTGTCTTTAGGTTCTCTACTCTGGTACAGAGAACCTGTCCATTATGACAATGACCCTGTCACCACTCCCCACCAGCTTCATCTGGGTCAAGGTCAACTGACCTTGTCCATCTGGTCATACTTGTCATCATCACCCTAGGGCTATCCTCCCTTGCCACATATGCCCTCATCGCCATAGGCATTGTCAGGCCTACTCCAGGATAGAGTCTACCATAAAGTGGACTACACTTCATGTCCACTTGTAATAATTACCAGTCATAATCATAACAGAAGTTGACCAAGTTTGAGCAATGGTACCTACATTCCAACATCCAATCATTGCTTTTGGCATCCTTAGGAACATTGATGGTCCAAAACCAAGAAAGATATTTGTTTTGCTGACCCAAAAGTGAAGAATCCATTAGTATGGTCTGAGAAGTCAGATCCTCAGCTTTCAACTCTTTGTAAGTTTGAAAAAGGTCAGGTTCCATGCCAAGCAAGATCATCACTGACCTGCACTGTCTATAGATGGCAGTGTGTAGCTTGACAGCATCATCTATAGAATGTACATTGTCCCAAGTCCTTGTTTTCTTTTGTTGGCTGTGACTGGCATGTCTGACCTGGGTACAATATAAATAAAAGTGATGTCCCAAGTTGATGCAAAGCTGATGCAGAGCATCATTCACCTGTCCTTGGCAGAGAACAAGTTCTTTCTCAGCCAACAATTTGATACCAAGATCTTGACATCTCTCTGATTCATATGTAGACAGCAAGAATACCTTTCTGTGCTCAGCATCAGCATCATCCAGCCAACCATCATCACCACTACATATCTTCTTCAGCAACAAAGACCAGAGTATCATCAAAAATTTCTGCATCTGCACATCTGGATGCTGTTATCATGTTATCTTTGTTGATATCTTACTAACTCTGTACAGCCAGGCAGAAGGCAACACTTACCACACAGCCCCATCATATTTTTCCGAACGAAAACCTTATCTCCCATGGTTACATTGGCTGTTCGCTGGTGTTTCCTATAGTAGCCATCTTGATTCATACTCTTGCCATTTTTCGGCAAGCGCACTGTACGTGTCCACGTTTCAGCATTCATGCCCAATGTAAGACATTGTGTCATCTTCATGATGTAAGGCTAGCATTCACTTCAGTTGTTCCATACTGATTATGAGCTAGGTGCTGTATTGACCTTATCTTCTCAATCAACTCTCACACGCCTTTGATGTGTACTTGGAGATTATTCATCGTGTTGAACAATGAATTCAAGAAGCACTTAATCATAACAGCCAGGAGTGGAGGCTTCGAAACGAGTGCCCAGCCTGCTTTTATCATTTAGAAGATGAGCCACAAGTTTCTTTCGACTGGTTGGTTTCTATTGATGGGAACAATAGCTTGAAGCGGTGGGACACCACAGTATATGGCAGGGTCCCACGAGCAGATCCCCGCACTGCAAGACCAACCTATTGGCTGAGTAATGATGAAGTAGACTGATTCAAATACGAGGTCACCGCCATGCAGGTTTGTTTAATGCTATTGCCGCTACTGCTTACCAATACTAACCACCAATATACAGGTTGGAAATGCAGGCCCAGATGCCGAAGCATACAATGACGACTGGGAGACTGTCCCAATCTCGGAGGTTTTCGAAGCATTCAACTGTGTTGACCGTTGGCGAAATGCAAGGTCTGATATATGCAAGAAGACCTTTGCCATATTCAAGGAGTCTGGAATCTTCATTGCAACGTGCTGTCATCACTTCGTATTGTTAGCTTGTGATATTGTAAAAAGTGGTGAGCTGTAAGTGCGGCTCTATCTTGGTATGATTTATATTGATCACATTTAGTGTGAAATATCCCCTCGCAATCATAGATCGCCTTCTTTCAGTATATGGTCCAAATGGTGCATGTGCTTATGATATCGGCTGTGCATTTGTGAAGACAGCAGGCTCCAGCAGCATTGGAGCAAGGATACAAGCCCTCAACTTGCGATTTATGGTCGGTGCTTTCCATGGACACACACACAACCATTTGTGTCAATTGGATTGGCATCCGATGTACATTGAGGGTACAGGAAATACAGAGGGCGAAGGATGCGAGCATGTTTTCTCTGCATCCAACGAGCTGGTCCAAGGTACGCGCTTTCACCGGCATCAAGCAATCGAAGAACATTTCGCCTTCTGGAACAAGGACAAATATGAAGCACTCAGTACAAAACCTAAATACCCCCCATATGCACACTTATTGACTGCAGCATTATAGCATGTTTCATCCGGAACCATTACGCAGAAGCCAAGGAGCTTGTTCGCATGCTGAGCACCAAGCTTGCCATACTCAAAACTAAATTAAATCTTACTGACGATGACTTTTTGCACTTTCTTGCAGAAGAACGTGCTTATCTTCTTAGCCTCAAACAACTTCCGCAACGACATGAAACAGAAATACACTATATACAAGTACTTGATGACCTTGAAGAAAAAAAGTACATTTTTTTCCCAAATCAAACATTCCATAAAGTTAACACATTGTATCTAGAGCGGAATGGAACGCTGCACGCATTGCTGGTAATGAGGCCCTAAATGACATTCATGTGGGCAATTTTAATGCAATCAGGAGAGCAATGAACCAGGCATGCATTTGTCTTGATCTCGCATACACAAAATTACAAAATATGGAAACACTAGCCGCCCATCTGCAAGGGCAACTTGGCCTGGAGTCCGGTTGGCAAGTCAGTGACGACGAGTACAATTGCTTCAAAGAGGATGCAGCTCTCGCCAAGTATCAACAGGCCTTAGGTGAGCTTGAGTGACTGGTTGTCATGCGCCTTTTTGAGCTCACTAAGTGTGCTATGTTGGGTACTGGTAAGGTTTTTTTTTCGGGGGAGCTTGACACTCAAACTAATTATGGAATGCAGGTTACAAACTTCACCAACAGATTAGCAAGGGTCTGCAGTGGAGATCTGAGGCTATTTGCAAAGTGATCATGCGGTACAATGATCAAGCGGCTCACCTCACTCCTCCTTGGCCACCTATCTCATGGAAGGAGATTATCAAGTACACATTCATCGGTGAGTTCGACCTACTCTGACATACTGGTGATGACGTTCATGAGCACACTTGGGCCAGACCGGCTGTCCATGAAGCCACAACCAAGTTTTTCAAGTTGTGCCGAGCCAGGGAAGAGATTATAAGGTTAAATGTTGAGATTCGCTGTTTATGGACTGCTATACATGATGATGAAAACGAAGTAGCTCAAATGGTTGCTAATCTCCGTGAGTCCAAACCACTCCTAGCATCTGAACTGGCCTGCCTTCACCAATCTCGCACAGCGGTGAATGTAGTTCATATCCACCACTTAAACCATCTTGTGAAATGGTATGGGTTGGTTGGACAAAGGGAAACTGGAACCCACGCAGGAGTCTCTCTCTCTGCCACCGATGAGTCCCATGAGATCGCAAGCGTGCCAAACCCTGCTGCTCAGCACTCATTCCTGCACAATTCACCCAGTGATTTTCAAGACGACGAACAACGAGATAGGCTTCAATTTGATCCCATCATTGAGTGATTTCTAACCATCTCTTACTAGTAGAACCAATGCTTCTTGATGAGATATATAGCCTTTACATCAATGATCCTGGCAATGATGACCTGGTGGACCATGATGAAGATATGGTGGGAACTGAGGCGATGGCTGATTTTTTGCATGATATCGTAGATTGATTAGCTGGATTGGTATTCACTCGCTTTGTTACATTTCTTGTGGCCAGTAGAATGGAAAGATTTCATCCTCATCCCACCATGCAACAATCTAAGTAGAGTATAGCTTCGACTTGTAATCATGGATTCATGGTGGCAAGTGCACACGTGTGGCACAAGTGAATCGCTGCCGCACATGTTTTCAACTGGTTGCACTAAGCCGTTTGGCATGCAACATTGCCGGGAGCCCGATATACCCCAACGCTATAAGATATACATCGAGATATGCACATTTTCACTCAAGATGACACCTCGACTCAATATGGACAGGATGAACAGTCGCCTTTACTGTGCACACAATGGAAAGTTGGCACTAGGTACTACTAGCTCTTTGGCAATTTCGAACATATCGGTGGTATCAGCGCATCAGGACAATTACTTCTTTGGTAAGTGACCTCATATACTAGATGCCTCTTAACACCTCATCTCAACCACCAACACCATGCCCATCCCACGTACCGACTCCAAAGATGGCGAAACCATGACCTCTGTCTCCGAACAGAACTGTTTCACAGTTGAAAACATCAGAGCACTGCATGCTTCCCCATTCACACAAGGCTTCAACGGCAATCTACATCAAGCTGCGATTTGAGCCCTCCTTCGACATAGTGCAAATGGAGATGGTGCCCACTACCATACAAAAACCCCAGCTGGCCTGCACCCAGCTTATATATCATTCAATCCTTTGGATAAATCTGAGCACAGAATTGTCAGCAGGACATCGCTGATCGAGGCCTCACTCAACGATGTCTTTGATGCGGTAAGACCAATAACCAACAGACTCTATCGCTCACAGCTCACACAACTTGTAGATTTCCATGCAAGACTGTCTGGACAGGGGAATCTCTCTTTTAATCAGGTGCCCTGGCTCCGAGGTACCACTGAATCTCGCCACTGAAAAACTCACAGTTGACGTCTATATTACCCCTTGAGAGCTTGTTCAGAATGAGTGTATCAATGGTGATACTGCCATGCTTGTGCAGGCGTTCTGTCAAGAGTTCGCCATACCTCATCTCCAGCGCTTTGTAGAACGGTGCAATATTGAATCCGTCAAGGCTCCCAAACCACACTGTAAGTAAATGCGACAAGCCATATATGATTGATTTGCTAACTTGAACTGTGATGCAGTACTTGCAGATCCTGTTCATCTTAATGGCCCCACTCATCTCCCTGTTTCTCAGCACGCTACCACTGCGCATATTCAATGCACTGCGCACAGCACAGAATCCAAGCCTGATGCATTGGAGGACATGCAGCACCTTTCAGTTTCTTCCACCATCCGTGAATCAGCCATACTTACACCCAGTGTCAAGCAGTCCGTTCCTCTTCGCCAACGCTTGGGATATAAACGTCGCCTTGCTGACGTGGGTCTAAGTGTGCCCCTTGAAAAAAAAATTGATACCATTGGTCGTCCCCTTTGACTCATCAGAATTTGGCCCACCACTCATCAGTCTCGGGCCAAACTCTGACATTGTGCTCAATTGCTTTGACCTTGGGGATGACTCACTTCCTCGCTTGCATGCGTTAGTCAGGACTGTGCGCAGCAGCTGTTGGGAGGCTACATTGAGGGCGGCACCATGGAATTTGACATTTGAACAGGCTTCTAATCTGTCTCGAGTGCTCTCGGCCAACCTCAAAGCCACCGCAGCGCCTTCTATGACCGTGGTATATTTCTCTTCCTATGAATATCTGACAAACACTGATTAACACTGCAGAAACCCAAGTCAGTTCTTGGCGTCCTGTTTCAAGTTCTTGGTATTACAATCTTGCTGTGTGTCCTTTATGTCCTTCTAGTGCTTTTCATATTCCAGTGAACCATTTGAACCAAAATGGTTCATCCTTTGATTATTTAGGCTGCCGAATATATGATTTTTATGAATGCTACCAACCGTTAAATACTGCATGTGTCAGGGGAGAGGGGGGGAATTGCTCAGCTCACTTGCCCTCCTCGCATGGCTTTACGAGCAGCCCCCAGGTCTAAGACTGGCAGGCGACATGTTCATCCCAACCCACCACGCTCATGCCTGAAGGTCACCCTCAGTAGGGAAGCACGCAATGCACTCAAAATATATCAGTGTGAGAAATCCCGACGCTTTAGGGACGACCTGAACAGTGCATGGACTTCATTGAACAAGACTACACAGTCTCTGGCCTCTAAACATCACAAGAGTGTTTGTCATGTCCAGAATGAGCTCTATTTCAGCCATCTCAAATTCCATTCTCAGCAAAACAAGATCAGTGCTTGGAATGCATTTTGTTGGAAAAAATGACAACATGCTTGTAGCGTGTGCGTGCACAATGGGTCGAATGAGAACAGTAATTTTATTTTATTTTATTTTTGTATGGTTGCAAGACTGCAGTTTATTCTATTGCAGTGGCCGGCAATGATACATTGCCTCAGCAAGTGAAGGATACCCACATAGAGTACCACCAGCTTTCAACTGAGGACAAGAAGCAACTCATCCAAGAGTTCGCCGAAGTTTGAAAGTCAAAAGCTGTTGGGGTGCACACCACAATGAGATCAAAAGTCAATGACGTCTCCCACACACTTCAGGCTGTAGAAAATGAGGTACATTCTCTGGTTATTCTTTTTTTTTGGCTGTTCAACATCTGACTATATTTTTTTAGCTTCACAATCTCCAACATTGTACTGGTGTGGAGACTATCATGTATGCAACACGTGGGACAACTGATCTCCCTCTGCAAGGCATAGCTTTCATAACAGATGGCATGAAAGATTTCATGGGTGCAGTTATGGGTATTGATACCAATGATCTTGTCAGTAAAATGGAGGGGTTTGCAGTGCAGGGGATCAAAGGTACGTACTTACTGCGTCATAAAAGAAGCACAGAATCATATATTATAATTAGGTGCAGCCCAGAATCATCAGCAAAGGGTCTCAGGCATCTGCAGTTCTATTCAAAGCATCATCAACCAAAAACTATGTTAGTACTGCTATGAGGCTTTCTAGTCGGCTCTTTAACATATTGTTCTCACCTAGAAACAATTACCAGAGATTCAAAGGCGAAGATGCAGTGGCCGCACTACTTCTGAAACATAGTCTCATGCTACCGTGTCGTCATAGAAGGCTGGCCTGACATTGTTCCATTTGCAAACCTCAGCTCTATCTTCAGTTCATTGAGCCAACTGGAGATATTGTTACGAAAATGGGACATGGGAGTAGCACACTGGAAGGAGATATCAGAGGAGGACTTTGAGAACCTTTGACAGAGAAGGAATGAGCAGCTGGAAAGAGGAGAGATTAATGAGCCAACCCATCATACGCGCTCAGACAAGGGCAAGAAGCATATCCAGCAATCCTCGGACAGCGCCCCAGCTATGAATGACACCAACAACCCTCCCTGTTCATCCCCCTTACCATCTCGAAATGCAGCACTAGGTGAATTAGCATCTGCCACCCCTGCAGTGCACACTCCCACTGCCCTAGGCACCACTGCTGTGAATATCAACCCTTCCGAGACTCCCACTGCAACAGAGCCTGACAGGGTGACTCATACTGACTCAAGTATCAACCCTGTGGCAGGCACCACTGAGCATAACATGGAGCTTGACCCTTCCCAGGCTCCCACTGTGACGGAGCCCGACAGGCTGATTACTACCAACTCAAGTGCCAATCCTACAGTAAATGCTCCCGAGGATGACATGGAGCTTGACCTGACGAGGCTTCTGCACGACCTTGGTGATATGATAAATGAATTTGATGGTGCCACTGCTAGCCAATTCTAGATAACTAACATAGTTTGATTGTTATGACGAACATTGAGAAATCCAAAACCTAATAGAGCATTTGGTAAGACTTTGCTACACACATGAACACAATAAGAAAAGACGAACTGAGAGTACGTGCATAAAAGGGTCTAAAGAATGAGTAGCACGACGGCTATCAAGGGACAGCTAACTCAGTCATCGTGCAGGGGACAACGGACTATATGGTATTTACCTATCAAGGGACAGCTAACTAGGTACTAGTTAGCTTTGTTATAGGTACTGAACGGAATAATACTGTGCTCACCTCAGTCATCGTGCAGGGGACAACGGACTGAGGTGACGAACTACTAAAGTCTATCTAATATACCTGGTGAGAGAACAAGGGCGCACTCAGGAGCAGGGTGAGAACAAAGTTGTGTGGCGACGTCAGGTAGACGTGCCACTTGTAGGACAAAGATACAAAGGGGAAAAATATCTACTCGTAAAGTAACTATCGTAGCAGTCAAAGTAGCTATGCTGAAATAGGAAATAAACGAGGATGTAGATGAACCGGCAGATACAATATGTTGTAGCGCGAGAAAGCTGCACTCATGCTTGCCATTCCAACAGTGCGAACGTCTTGGCACATAAACAAGGGGCAATGAGATAGCGCCCTCGTTCTGTGATGCTAAGAGGTACAATCAGATCAAAGTGCTTTATGATAAGGCAGAAACAGAGAGAGGGTGCTACTTGCGTTAGTGGATGGCGAGGTACGTGTGCTGAGGGCGGAGGAAAGAGTGGATTGGTTGATGGACAACACCAATGTTGCGGAGGTGCGGAAGGTGCTAGAAATGGCTTGGAGCTGGCTAGAGACAGCAATGAGGGCGCTGAAAAGAATGGATGGGTTGATGAACAATGCCGACGTTGTGAAAAGTGGATCAGCTGATGGACAACACTAATGTTACAGAGGCATGGAAGGCGCTGGAGATGGTGTGGAGCTGACTAGAGACAGTAATGAGGGTGTTGGAAAGGGCAGATAAGTCAACAAGTGCCGCCAACGTTGCACAGGCATAGAGGGCACAGGAGACGGTGTGGAGCTGACTAGAGACGGTGATGGGGCAATAAGGCAATGGACTGCATGGATGCACTTGATGAGTGGGTGTCTGAATGTTGGAGATGCTGCCAATAGCGAGGATGATGCCTAGGAAGCACTAGATGACGATGATGAGCACAAGGGAGAGGGAAAGGGGGCGTGGGAAGGGAGTTTGGCAGCATGCCTGCATTAAGACATGCGGCACGAGAAGGGGACATGAACGCACGTTCCTGATGGCAGTGCTGAGCAATGCCGCGCTGCACAATGCCGAGCCATGCTGAGCTGCACCTGTGCCCCATAGGCACTAAGTATCTTGGTATTTGGGACAAATTTGGGGCATGAGGTATTACCAGTGTTGGTAAATTCATGAAAGGAAGCCTAACTAAACATTATGATAATAATTTGGGCCATGCTTAATAAGGCTCACTCATCGGGAACAATAGGTGACTGGAACATCAGGTCGATGTCAGCAGCTGTGACATGTGACAACAAGATTTTCGTTCATTTCTGGTTCATCAGATTTTACGCGATCGGACTGCTGGTGTTGAAGCAGCTGAAGAAGGTACTGGTTTGGGAATGGCGGCTGTGGAGAGGCCGAGCCAATGGATTTTGATGGAGGCAAAGAGATCACGCGGGTGGAGGAGGGGCTTGGGCGTGGGAAACGCAGGGCAAATGCGCTGCACTCGCACAGCTTCTGGTTGAATCATGGTGACGACTGAAGTACTACTGATTAAGTAGCGTTTTGTTGAGACTTGGAGTTATATATTACTGCTCAATTTACCTGGAAGCTAGTAAATAAGCTTAGTGCACTCTAGAGCTAGAAGTTCTACTGAAAATTCTACCCCCACTGTCCACATCAAACCCATTCGACAGGTGGTCCTGTGACGTGTGACTGAGCGGAATTTCCGTCAAGTCAAACCCCGCTGTGACACGTGACAGACGAACCGATAGTGAGGGTACAGTAAGTTGGTGAAGACTTGTTGGTAATGTCGGCGTAGGGTCGTTGGTAGTGATCCCAGCAATTTGTCGACGGTGGTGGTGGTTTTGCTGTGGTGAACGGGAGTAACCCGTGACTTGTTTGTGTTAAGAGTTTGGGCGCGGGACCACACGGTAGGAATAATAACAGAATAGTCTTGTTTGTCTGGGCTCTGTCACAAGTAAGGAGGAGAGATACATGTGGAGACGGTGGGGTATACGACGTGATCATGCAAGCGTATCGAGCAGAAACTGTATCTGTCGAGCCATATTCCAAGCGCTTGCCCCATAGACGGATCTGGTCACCAGTCTACCCGGAAACACGACCTCGACGGAGGGCTATACTTTCCCACAACAACAGCGGGAATTAGGAAGTAGCCCCTGACTGTGAGCTCAAGTGCTCATACAATATCAGTGATACAATCGATAACAAGCAACTCATAATGCACGAAACATTGAGAAGAAAGGCTAGGCACTTGCGGGTCTCTTTCCTGCCGAAATCCCCGCTGACAATATATGCTTCTCGTAATCATGGCGTTTTAGCGTCCTACTAGTAACCGTATGCATTGACCAATTACACTGTCAGCATCTCCGCGTACTGTCCGATTCGATGACTTCCGTGATGCTCCTGAACCACCATCAATGCTCCATCAGATAAGCACCTACTGCGCAAACGTAAAACCGGAGGTAGAAAAAGACCTGTATGGCGATGAGAGCGGGAGCTGACTGAACATGCTGATGTCAAGTAGAAGGCGATGTTGAGGCTACCCACTAGATAAAAGGTGCGCAGCATGACTCGGAGTAGACCACATACTCCACGATGTTGCCACTCGTCCTCTATGACATCCTCTCCGAGCTCCCCGGTACATGGTCGCCTAACCCTGCCAAACCAAGGTGCGAGAGCACTGCCCCCCGTAGTGTTGTGTCATTCAATGAATATCCCAGATTCGTCTTGGGGTACAAGAACCTACCGTTCGAGACTGTCTGGGTCGAGTATGCTGACATCGCTTCTAAACTCAAAGAAATTGGCGCATCACCCAACGCAATGCGAGATGGACGCATCAAGCATACCATACCTGTTCTCAGCGATCCCAACACCGGTGCCCTCATCACCGATTCCTGGGTGATTGCTGAGTACCTCGACAAGACCTACCCAGAGAAGCCTATTTTCCCCGAGGGCTCCAAAGGCCTGATCACCGCTTTTGACTCCGCATTATGGGCGCTGGAAGGAGCTTCTTTTAGATTTAATCTCCTGCGCTCGTCAGAGATTCTGAACGAGCGCAGTCGAGAATGCTTCATCGCTGCCAGAGAAGCGGGTTTGGAAGTAAAATTTGACGAATGGTCTCCCGAAGGACCCACTCGCGATGCTCAGTGGGCAATCATTGAGAAGAGTTTTTATAATTCCGTGAAGACGTGGTACGACAAGGTTGAGGGGAAATGGATGATGGGGAATACCTTTTGCTACGCGGACATTATCTTTGCAACTCGTCTTTTTTGGCTCAGAAAGGTTTATCACGATGACGAGTGGAAGAAAATTGCTTCCTTGCACGACGGGAAGTGGGAGAGATTGCTTGAGGACGTAGAAAGGGAATGTAACCTCGCATAGACGTTTGCTGGCCACATCAACTGTATCGAATTAAATGTACAATTGGGCAATAAGTACCTTGATCGTTGTGTCTGAGCGTTGTGGAGCGAGATTGTCGACGGTGACCGGTGACGGGCGTCCCTAGATAGACTGGTGGACAGTAACGAAGGATGCAAACAGACGGCTCCGATATGGTTGTCGCATTCTAAGGTTCAAAATACATGGAACATAGTAACAAGCCTGTAGACTAAAAAATCAGAAACGTATGTTCCAGGCTGATATCGACATGCCGTGTCCTGCAAAAGCGTCGAAACGACACTTCCTAAGCTGGTGGATGCTCTCGAGAGATCAGGACTTGCGAATGCGAAGTCACTGGCACTGTCATCGACGGTGGAGTGGTTTACATCGCGCAGCGTGGCATTCTCCCTTGAGAAAAAAAAAACGAAATTCTTGTGATTTTTATAGGCGTTCGGCTACTTCCTTTCTCACAGTACTATAACGAGACTCTGGCCAAACGCGATCACGACGTTTTGGTCGTTTCGCTACTCGTTCCGGGTGCTATCCGCTATTCCATGTTCAGGCCGTGTATCACGCAAGGCAAGTCACTCTGGTTAGTTTGCATGAAAAACAATCTTACTTGGCGTCTAGCTTCGCGGTGTCTTGCGTCCTCAAGCCGGGCAGAACTGCACACTTCTGCCATCTGTCGAGCCAAACTCCAAGCTCCAAAGAAAACGGTCTCGAAGCTACAGGCCAAGGTAGATCGAAAACATGCCAAGGATGCAGGTCGTCTATACGTCGTCCTCGGGTCCGAATACAACAAGGAAGACAAGTGGGTAGGATGCGACCTTCAAAAGACCGTCTTGACTCCAGACGCTGTCTACTCTCAAGACGCCGAACCTCAGGTTTTGCATCTATTCGAAGGGGAGGTGAATATGCCGTCGCACCTGAGCTTTGGGATAGAGGGTGGAGAGGAGAAGAAACTGCTGTTTGAAGTTCTACCTACCTTGACAGTCGAGAAGGGTGTCACCACATTCGACGAGGATACGGTGGAGCGCACGAACATGGCCATGAAGGAAGAGTTGCAAAAAGCCAACATGTTTGCCCAGCTGGTTGACCTCAGGAACGCGAATGCAAAAGGTCTCGCCTATGAAAATCGTAGGCGCATCATTGCAGCCTTTTCGACTCCTGAACAACCAAATGACACAGGTCGGCCAGAGGTCCAAGGTACGAGATTGAGTTTAATATCCTATGCCAACATTTGCCCACCTGCTCAACAGCCGCACTGTTGACATACCGGATTCGCAACTTGTGGTCACATCTACTCGAGTTCCGAAAGGATGTAGCGAACCGGAGAGCTTTGCGCCAACTCGTTCATAACCGAGCCAAGGTTCTCCGGTATCTTAAGCGTTTAGACCGGGATCGTTACGAGGCAATTCTTCCGCGATTGGGTCTCGACCAAGGTAGTGTAGAAGGAGAATTGGTTATTTAGATAGATCTTTGGTAATTCACTTTTTTGTCGCTCCCAAAGTCCGAATGTCTCAACGTAGCGTTTTGGATTGCATAATTCAGCAAAGTCAGCATTATGTGCAGCCATGATGTATGTTTATGCAATAGAAGGGGAAGGTACAATACGAAAATATCAGGAACATAATTTACACTGAATGGCAAGCCCATCAAACAGTTGCAAAGAGCACTACTCTGATCAGAAGAAAAAATCATCACCGTAATAGTCGTCTTCGAATTCGTCCTCCAAGAATGGAAAGTGCCACGCGTCAGGGATACGTCTTTCGCCTGGGCCAGGAACGTCGTCTGGTCTCTTCATGGTGAGGGAAATCTTCAGATGAGGTGTGCGTGCTTTGCGACCCTGAGGGGCCTCGTAGTCTTTATAATAATCTTGGTTTTCTTGCGGCTCCGAGATAGAATGCCTGGAATATGCATGGTCAAATCCTCAAGTGCATGCTAGATGAACGATATTGACATACGTCAGACTCAGATGAGTCTTCATGTTAGAGAGCTCCATACAGTCTGATTCGGTCGGAAGATCCAGACAATGTGCACAGAGCCAGACTGCTTCTTCGGGAGGATCAGCGTACAAATCTTCTGGCACTAAGCCATGTAAGACAACGGCTGAAAGGACGGCTTGACTGGCCCTGTATTCTTCATCAACATCCACGACATCAGGTGCAAGTTCATCATCGATCAACCTCCAATCGATGTTTGTTCTGCCTGGATGGGAACGACAATTGTGAGTGACCTGGTCAAGTGTCAATCTAGGCACAACAAAGGATCAAAATGGAACTTACTGCCGCGCGCCAACCAAAGACTGGTGCCTCAGCTTGGTCCCACTCGTCATCTGACCACTCAAGGCATTCGAGACAAGCTAACTGATGATCCAATTGATCCATCTCAACAGTCGTTGTCGTTTCGGGATCCAAGCCGCATGTCGTAACAACGTTGGCAGCCATCTTGCCGGCCTTCTCATCCACCTGGAGGTGGCAGGTCCACCGAGTGCGATTGCCCATCGGGTAATCGTATTGCTTGGTAGGATCCCCACTGGGATTATCCCAGTTGAACCCATGTTGCTTCGTCAGGCAACGATGTCCTAGGACCTTGGGGAAGAAAAGTGGATTGGACCTCGAACGAGAGCGGCAAGGACCCAAACCGAAACCCCAAGAGTCGAAAAAGTCATCTTCTGACGAGGTGGAGTCGGTGTCAGATGTCAGTGTCGTAGAATCACAGAAGGTACCAAATCGAGGGTTGCAGCACTTGCAACTGAAGACAGTAGTGACTAATGAAAGATCTTGAATGATCTGGGAGTCATCCGGAATGGAAGGCTCAACATCTTTGGCCTTCCCTTTGCCTGTGGGGTCTGCGGAGGGACTTGCTGTATTATCCATCAATGTGGAATCGGCGGTCTCGCTTAGACGATTGACTCGAGGCCTGTGAGAATACGGTGAATCCTTGACCTTCTGGACGAGTAATCCAAGAATTCGAGTACGCCATTCGCCAACGAGCTCATCCATCTTGTCTACGATTGGAGCAAATGTGTCTTCAGTCACTTGCGTCTCTGTAGGAAGCTCAAGAATTTCCAGAACCTGAGAAATGGCACAAAAGTCCATCGGCTCAGGCATGACATCCATCAAGGGGAAATGTGAAGTCTTGTATGCGCGAAGTATGGATACCGCAATTCTCTTGCGTGAAATGACCAGGGCTTTGCGTTCGCGCTCAAGGCGCTGAGTTTTCATCCGTTCCATGAAATTGACCATCTCGCCCTGGATATTGGCCCAAACTAAAACGAATGAGATCAACGATGCCACTAAAAGTAAAAAGCAAATTACTACGAGGCGTCAAGCGAGTCGGTTGCTTGACGAGTCTGTGGTGAGACAAATCATCACGATAGGGGATCTGTTCGATCTCAGGTCCCCAACCAAGTTCCGTTAACTTCTCAATGATCCTACGTGGGCTATTTAGCTCGCTCTTCGAACAGCTGGGCGGGAGCCTCACGCTTCCTTTCTTTCGCGCCGAAGATCGTCGAGTTGCTCCGAACGATCTTTAGCCTGGTTAGCGGCCCAAGCTTCGAGTAGAGCACCGTGCTATGATACGTAATCAATGATAACCTCACACAAGCTGTGAAATTTGCGCTACCTTTTCCATCTGAAAAACCAAGGCTTGACGTTCCTTAACGAACTTGTCGCGCTCTTCGGGGTCAGTAAAGGATGCTCTCTTGGATTGAAATTCGTGTAAATCTTTGGAATAATAGGACGGGCGTCCTCGTTCTGGGTAAGAGTTGGTGACCGTAGAGGAGTGAGGCATTACTGTTACTCACTGCCATATTTACTAGGGACTGCCTTGTACACGGACTCGCCAAAACAGAGCGAGTAGTCTTCTACCATGCTGTAACACC
Organism: Boletus subgraveolens; assembly: GCA_038092555.1. Lineage (NCBI taxonomy): Eukaryota > Fungi > Basidiomycota > Agaricomycetes > Boletales > Boletaceae > Boletus > Boletus subgraveolens. The sequence continues at coordinate 22,585 of JBBPQP010000124.1, forward strand.
AATGTGGACAACAATACGTAGACGGAAAAATATGATACCTACCATTCCTTAGCGCATTTCGAACAGATGCGTCGTCCAATCCGCCAGTCAACTGATCGGATGTTCGGTGACAAGCATTCCTGGAAGGTAATTAGGGATCCTGATGCGAGAGTATAAAGGAGCGAATCTGACATGGCAGTGTGTATCAAAGACGAGATTTACAAATTGGGGCTCGCTCATGTAAGGAGGACAGTCTGGCAAGTCGGGCACATTTTTGCGGGCGGCTATCCAAATCGATACGGAGGAACGATGCATGAGCAAGTGTCTAAATTGTTTTGTGGTGCGTGCAAGGCGCAACACATCAAGTGGCATGAGGTGTCCGAATATCTAAGTCACGAATGGTCCGCGAAGCACATACTGAAAATAATGGTCAGGGGCGTACCTCAAATAAGATATCCATGGGCATCTCCATGAGGCCGGCGAGTCTGCCTGCAATTCGACCCCATCTGGGCCTCTTAGCCTTCGCTTGATCAACCTGAGAGGTCCCAGCTTCATCGGACCTGTTCGAGACACACTTCCTCTTCTTTGAGACCGAGTCAGCGACACGGGTGGCGACTCTTCGCTTCTTGACGTTATCGTCTGGCGCTTGTGCGGCCCAGGCTGTCTGAGACTGGACTCGTTTCCTGGGAGCCATCACAATCTGCGGTGGTATCACCGGATTTCAAGCTGAAATGATGGTGGTAGGAAAGAAGGAGGAGTCCGAGCGGAACCCAATTTGCACTGAGACCCCTTCACTGAGTTTGCCTCGCGGCAATTGCCGCCACGGACGCGTCCACACCAACACGTGAGCGAGCGTAACACAACGAAGGACAAGCAGCTCATCGACGATGGCGACGGTGAACATCCAGCAATTGTTGGTAGATACCCTCAGCACCGATGCCAACATCAGGATTGCAGCGGAACTCAAGCTTTCCGAGGTACTCCAACACCCAGGCGAGTCTCCTCATCACAACTGACAGGTCATAGTATTGTAATCTGATGGCATCTTGACGCGTTTCCAGAGGCGGGGTTGGCGCTGTCGCAGCTCGCACTGACCCAAAACGCGAATCTTTCTCTTCGACAGATGGGTTCATTGACTTTTTATCCCTTTGACCTCGTCTGACAGTCGCGCGTCTTATACTCTGCGAGCATCATCCTCAGAAAATATGTGACCGAGCGATGGTCTCCCTATTTCCCTCAATTCAGAGGAAAGGCGCCACCTGTTGAGGTGGATCTGTTCTCCTCCCGTCCGATCTCGCTTGACGTCCCTGCAGATAAAGGCACAGATTCGCCAAGCTGTTTTCAATGGGCTTTCCGACCCAGATCGAAAAATAAGATCGCTGAGTGTTCGTAGTCGCAGCGTTTTGTCTAGCTAGGAACCTGACGCCACAATACAGGCTCACGCGTTGTCCTCGATCGCATCCTGTGACTGGCCAGATGAATATCCGGAGCTGCTCAATGGCCTTATTGAACTAATTTCGTCTAGTTCTCCCAATTCTGTCCATGGTGCAATGCAAGTATTGACCGAGTTCATTAAGTCGGACCTTACAGAAGATCAAATTCTACCCGTGCTTCGTCAATTGCTTCCAGTGCTCCTTGCCATTCTGAATGATGTGCAGGTGAATCCCTCTTCGTGTCCCAAATTTTACATCATTCAATATCCTTTCAGCAGCACAGCCCATTGACCCGTTCGCGGAGTGTCTCTGTCTTTTGTCAGTGTGTTACTGCGCTCTATATGGTGAAAGAACAGCATCCCCAAGCTGTGAAGGAGGCCACAGAGAACATCCTCCCCGTTTGGCTTGACACATTCAAGGAAATTCTAGGACATCCCATCAACGATCTCCTGAATCAGCCCAGTTGGGATAGTTTAACTGTTAGGATTCAGGTGTTCAAAGTGAGCCAATAGACGAGTACGGAAGCATATAATCACTAACATGTGCTCGGATTTGCAGGCATTAGATGTTATAAACACCGCATTTCCTCGCGGGTTGAAGGTCTACGTTGAATCATTCTTAGATTCTTCGCTCTCCCATCTCAAGGATATCTTCCTTGCCTATGAGATTTACTATATCAACGCGACTGAATCGGTACCTGGGTCGAGTGAAGATGAGGCTGTTGAACTTCCGTATCTTGTCTGTCCCTTGTTTGATCTCGTCTCCAATGTTGTACGCGGAGGAAAGGCGAAAAAATGGCTTGACCCTCAAGATCAATCGCAAAACCTCACAAATCTAGTTGGTATGGTTTTCCAATTCGTTCAAATGACCGCGGAAGACGTGGGTATTTTTCATTTTCGTAGTATTGGGATTAGCGTTGACGGAGCTCACGCAGGCAGACACATGGGCAACCAATGCAAATGCCTTCGTTGCTCAAGAGGAAGATGAAACCGAAACTTATGGTGTTCGGGTCGCCGGATTTGGGTTACTAAACGTGCGAGACCACCACTTGCCTCTACTGCACTGATGCGATAGTTGACACACAGACTATCTTGGGTCGCTCGCCAGCGGAAGTTTGTGTCACTTTCCAGGACAATCTGCAACAAATCATTGGCTCATGTCAAACTGCCCGGGAAGCAGGGGTACCAGCTTGGCAAGTCTACTTTATTGTTGATTGTATGATTGACTCATCCATAAGAGCAGGTGGAAGCCTTTGGAAGCCGGCCTCGCGGGCATTGGTTCTCAAGCAGAGGATATTCTCGAGTGCATCGAAGACGAGCAAGATTCTGGCCGTCAGAAACCCCTCGATATCGAGCAGCTGCTCGCCAATGTCATACCTTCTCTCCTTAACCAAACCGGTCAGTAGACATGTATCAATCTTCTTTCTCTGACTTATGTTGTCTGTAAGAGTTCCCTTTCTTGCAAGGCAGGGCTTTCGTTTTCGCGAGTCAGTTCGCCAAGTTTTTGCCCCTGCAGATGGCTGGGCAATATCTTGAGGCAGCGATGCACGTAATTGAATCCAATTCTTCCAGCATCCCAGTCAAAATTTCCGCTGTAAAAGCAGTACACAAGTAAACCATTTTCTGCGTTCGGTTATTCGTAAGGCTCACGTAAATGTCTTCCAGCTTCTGTCAGGGGGCTGAAGATTCTGCCTTGAAACCATACGTGGCGCGGATTGCTCAGGACCTCGGGCCTTTCCTGCTTCTAACCACGGAAGACACCCTCTCTTTGGTTCTGAGCACAATGTCGGTTGTGCTTGATGTCGATAATGCATCGTGGCTTACAACTGACTTGGCTAACTCGCTTGTGCTTGCGACCTTGGAAGTGTGGACAAAAAATAACAAAGGTTTGTCCATGCAAAGAAAGAAGTGGACTACATGACGTCTGACGATATCACTCTTAGATCCCATCTTCCTTTCGATTTTCACTGATATCCTTGCCTCACTCGCGAAATCGTCTGCTTCAGGCGTGTACGAGACTGTTGTAAAACAAGCCTTGCCAACTCTTTGCACCTCGATTGCTACGGCGAAGCACGAGGAATCCTGGATTGCAGGTTCAGCAATTGATCTCGTTTCGAGTCTGATCCGAGGAGCTCCAGAAAGCGGTCTTGGGGATGGATTCTTTGCACTTCTTGCCCCAAGTCTCTTTAATTGCCTTAAAAATGCGGAGGACAGAGATGTGTTGCAGGTGCGTACCTCCTGTGTATCTGGCCAGCAATTCATCCACAATCCACGCAGAATGGTGTCGTCTGCCTCACGCTGGTTGTCCGGAAAGATTGCTCTCAAATCTTATCATGGCACGACCCCTCTGGACAGTCCGGCCTCGGTCACGTCCTGAAGTTGATCGCCAAGCTCCTCCAAAATGAGGATGAGTCAGGTGGTCTCGTTATCGGTGACCTCATCATCCACGTCCTGCGTCGAGCGGGTGATTCTGTGCTTCCCGTGCTCCCCGAACTCCTTCACGCAATGGTGCAACGAATGCTCACGGCCAAGACGGCCACGTTCCTGCAGAGTCTAATAATCCCGTTTGTGTTCTTGATACACAACCAGGCGGACACAGTGTTGGGTATGCTTGAATCAACAACTGCGCAGGGTCGAACCGCCCTCGATATCCTAATCCAGACGTGGTGTGAGAACGCGGAGACCTTCCAAGGTTTCTGGCCAACGAGGATCAGCACTCTGACGCTCTCTCAGCTCTATGCATCTGGGCGCCCCACACTGCAGAATTTGTTGGTCAAAGGGGACATCATTATCAAGCCTGAAACAAAGAATGGTGAGTGCGTTCACCTTGTCTGGTGCCAGACCATGGGTTAGGTCTCAACGGTTGTGATCTTGTCGTGGCAGTCATTATGACGAGATCCCGGACAAAGACAAGTGCGTGTAGCTTCTATCACTATGTAGTTTGCGTTTTTTGGGGGGTGCGTTGATTACAATGCGGTTCTCATCTGTTATTTTCTCGTTCCTATAGGTCCTCACGAATTCACATCTGTGACGTTCCCCATCAAAGTACTCAAGTTGCTAGTGCATGACCTCCGTTCGAAATCTGAATCGATCTCCTTTCCCGGCGGAGAGGGATTCGTAGACACCGACGATGAGGACGAAGAATGGACAGAGGAAGAGCAACAACACCAAGGACTCAAAGAGGACGAATTTGCCTTCCTATCTGATATGCTTGGTCCACGTGGCGCCAATTTCGACAACGATGACATCTTTGATGAGAGCGACGACGAGGATCTCAAGAATGATCCCATATCCCAGATTGATATGAAGGTAAATGACCTTACCTGCCAGAGTTGATAGGGATGATGCTCACGCTTGACAACGTACAGGAACATATCATCACCTTTTTCAAAGACTGCGCGGCAACAAATGTCAACAACTTTGCTGCGAACGTCGACCAGCTGTCCGCTGAGGAGATTCTTGTCGTACGCCAGCTCGTAGGACAGTGATTCATCATGTTCCACGGATTACTTCCCATGAGCCCAAGAGGGCTTTGTATTATTCCAAGGATGTACCTATACTGTCGGAACGGAAAGCCATTTGCAGGTTCGCTCAGTCCTGCAAAAGAATAAGACTCGCGCGATAGCATCACCCCCACTGAGACTACTGTTACATGACCAGACGCTCGCCTACTAATGACTATGTACTTATACAAACAGTATGATGCATGACCTCGTAGGTAACTCGATCGTATGTAATGTGCAACAAGTGGCCCAGTGGACCCCACGGACAATAAACAAGCTTCTCAGCTGGTACATACATACGTGCAAGCGGATAGTAAAAAAGCCACTAGTCAACGATTTATGTTTAAAAGTACCCACTTAAAGGGGCGGATAAGCCCTGCGATGTACACACGGGTAGTACAACTAATACACAACGCTCAGAAGTTAAAATCTGAGTACACGAAATACGCGCATGCGCGTGCGTGCGTCCCCCCAAGGTCGACCACTGGACGTTGAGCCCCGGTGGAATGCCCAGACGACGATATGTCCTTTGTCAAGGGCACGACGGAATCCCCCTTGTGATCGCACCGGTGATATACGATTCCTGGCACTCGTTAGAGAGGTCTTCGAGCGTTTTTTGGTTCGTCTCTGGGATGAGTAGCGTCGACAGGACGCCAGTCAACATGACAAAGGAAAGCACCTCCAAGCTATGTTTGGAGTGTGACGTCTGAGATGGGGACACACGGGACAGCAACGGCCATACTCACATGATCTGCATATCTTTGACGCTATTCAGCAATGAGTGGCCAAGCACGAGCTGTGCAACGATCGCGCCAATGCTTCCGCATGCGGCAGAAATGCTGTATGCGGTGGAGCGATACCGCGTGGGGAACACCTCTCCGGGGATGATGAACGTAGTTGTGTTTGGGCCAAAGTTCTGAAAGAAGTTGGCGAGGCAGTATAGGGCGATAAAAGCGTGCCGGCCCAGACCCGTGGAATTGAGGGGAACGTAGGCGAAGGCTACGAGTGGGAATGAACACACCGGCGGGGAGGCGCGATATAGAACATACCCATGACCAAAAAGAGGACGGTAAGAATGGAGAAACCCATGAGTTGGATCGACTTTCGACCCCATGAGTCAATGAAAAAGAAAGCTGCCCAGAACCCAGGGATAAAGCCGGCGACAGTCAACACAAGGTTTCCACTGCAAATTCTGAAGAGACTCAGGTAGACGTCGTCGGGGCTATTGCCGTTAATTTTACCAAAGTTGCTATACGTCAGAATGGCGGAACTGTTGAGGGTAAGACTGTAGAATGGAATCTACATGTGTGTCAGGACGTACATGCAACCACGACTCAAATGGCGCTCACGTCGAGTGCGAACCTGGAGTAAGCTATGCCGATGAGAACTTTCAGGTTGTTCCACTTGGAAAAATGCGTGGTAAAGCCCATAAGGGATGTGCGAGGTGCCACGACGAGCTGCTCCTCAACCCCGTACTCGGCTACAGTATGTCGACCTACTGACAGAATGTTGTTGATGTCACGAGTTGCTCGAGTAATATTGCGCTGAATATCCATGGTGAAACGAGGCGTCTCAGGGATAGTGAGGCGGGCGCAATACGCAATCAGTCCAGAAATACATCCAAGGCCAACGAGGAGACGCCAGGTATAATCAATTGGATCGGCGCTGGGGTAATTAGCGTCGCGAATCGCATCCCTATAAGCAACGACAGTGATCATTCCGACTAGACTGGCAGCTAATAGGTGGTTCGTTAAAAATAATATCCGGAATAATCTACGAGCGCACCGAGTTGGCCCCAGCCTTGGGAGGCGAAAACCGCGGTCATGAGACGGCCACGAGTTCGAACCGGAGCAAACTCAGACACGATAATAGCACTTAGAAGGTGGCCACCTCCATTGCCCATCCCCAGCTAGTAGGTTCATGACATGATCATGAGAGCTCCGAAAAGAGTTTCGGGGTGCTCACGATAAAACGCCAGAGGATGAGAACATCAACGACATCAACAGCGTGCCCAGGGCCGGCAAGGGCTTGGCCAAAGGTGGCGGTAACGACAATGACAAGCTCAACGCCGTCTTTGGTTGGATAGTTGGGAAAGGAGTCGTGCAGGTTACTATTTCATCACTCACACATTTTCTTACGACCAATGATATCCCCAAGCCATCCAAAGACGATTTGGCCGACCAAGCAGCCAACAGGTGTTGCGACTTTGAGACCCGTTGACTGCCATGGACTGAGGTCACCTGCAAGGGCGATATAAGAATGTACCAAAGAGGATAGGGGAAGAGAAGCCTGCCTGACCATTTTCATCGCCGCTCACATAGCCCAACATCGAGGCAATAATGGTAATAGCGAACACATCGTAGCTAGAGAGGATTCAGTAAATCCCACGGGAATAAATGGGTGGACTTACGCATTGGTAAAGAAGCTGGCACCTGCGATGAAGCATATCTTCGCATGGACCCAGCTGGGGAGAGATGAATGAGAGAGGAAAAGTGACAAAAAGTGACATCGTACGAAAATTGCGCATTGTCGATCTTTTCCAAAGCACTGCGACGGCGTTCGTTGAGAACAGTCACCTCGTCAGGCCCATCCTTCTGAGATCGAGATCCCGAGAGAAACTCGAGATCCCGCTCAGCGTCGCTAACCATCCGAGGTTACCACTGAACAAGCGGAAAGAAAGTACGCACGAACGAAGAAGTCATGAGTCAGGATAGTGAGTCTTATAACTCATGATCATATTGTGACCGAGGGCGTCCCATGCCAGGACGCTGATTGGTGTACATCCGCACATTCGTCGCTTTCGCTGCCAAGGAGATCTTCATTCAACGTAGCCTGCGAAGCATCCCTTCCACATCGATATGAAACCACCTCAATTTGACAGAGTGTCATGGCAATGACGTGACACTGTCATCCGGGCACAGCTAAAGTCGTAGGTGTGACTGCCCTCACTGACATGAGTTCTCTCAATGTCGCTGACCTGGACAGGGTTAGGTACGACTTTCATCGGCACTTACACAGGCAAATTACGGTCCAAGTCGATGGCGTGGGTAGGATTCGCACAGCTGGTCGTAGCATGGGTAGCAGCACCCTTGATCAATTGATTTGTTGTACGGTTACTTACTTGATATAGCAGAGGGTTGACTCATATCTCCATCAGCCTCGTGCTAGCCGCGACAGGGCGCCTGAAGTTTCGCAAGCATATATTGAAGATTGATTCAGGAATATGTTGCGCCTGGGTTGTCCAATTTATCATTGGGGCATCATAGCCAAAAAAAACACACATGCAAGAGTTTGCTTACGTGGCGAATATCAAACTTCTACAACGAGAGTAAGAATATGACAAGCCAGACAACCGTGCTCGTTCGAAGCACACGTGCACACGTGTGTAGATGAGCTAGTTGATCTTGTTAGGACTCCAATCACTTCCTAAAAATTGCCTCGGGACCACGGTACTCAACACTGTGGGCAGTCTGGATTCAGATGGACTTGATCCAATCTGCCAGATGCCTTATCGCTTGATGAGTCACAACTCTCATACTTTTGACTCCGAAAAAGTCGGCTATCAAACTCGTTCAAGCTTGGCATAAATTAGACATGCACTAGCAAGTCCCAGCGAACCTTCATTGAATGCGAGATTCTGTGCCAGCCGAAGCCTAGCCCTGTCTTCGTTTTCTAGTGCACACTAGTCTACAACAAGTACAAGAACCTTCAGTCAAAAGATGATGGTGACAGATCAGTACATGCATAGAAGTAACTCTGTCGCAGGACGGAGAGATTCACAAATAACCTGCACATGTCGATGACCGAATCAATGTCAATGGAATTGGAACCGTGCTATCTTGTTGTTGAAGAGAAGGACATGAAATAGTATTAGCTGTCGTGTCCGGATCAGTATAACAATGAGGGTATACAAAATAATGGTACAAGTGCGAATGAAATGGAGCCGTGCGGGTGAGACGCGTCTAAAACCCTTCCTTCCCTAAATCCCACTCTCTAACACTCCCCTTCTTCTTATATTCGATTTCCGTGATGCAATCACTGTCCTCGCTATACTTCTTAAGTTTTGAAGTCGGGATCTTCTTGTCACTCGTGTTGAAACCTAGCTTCTCTAACCTCTTCTTCTCCTCCTTGTCCTCTCGGCGTTGACGAAGAAGTTCCAGCATAGCGTCCCACGCTTCGTATTCGGAGTCATTGATAAGTCCCGTTTTGGGTACAGTAGGGGCGGATAGGGGGGCAACGTCGAGACGAGGGTCGTACGAGTCCTCGAAGTATTTATCCATTTTGGACGGGAGAGCGGCGGGAGGAAGTGGCGGCGGAGATACGGAAGGGGACCGGACGGATGTGGACGACGTGGGACGACCACGTGGTCGACGGGTAGGAGGCGGAGGCGGAGGAGATGGTGAGCGCATCCGCGGTGGGTTGACCGGCAATGAGACATCATCGGTATCTCTTTCCTTGCCCTTTGGTGCGCGGCGAGACTCGATGTCAACGTCCATTGTCTCGTCTTCAATGAGTGTCTGTGAGGACCGTGAGGGTGTGGATACATCGCGTAGCTCATTATCTCGAGCTGGCTTTCTCCTTTGGTCTTCTAAAAGAGATGCAGAGTGGTTGTGTTTGTGAGATGTAGTATTTCGGTTTTGCTCCGGGTTCGGTGAGCGGCTTGCTCGCCGTCGACGCTTGTGGTTCTTCTCATCGTCTCTGCTCTCGTGTCGTCTGTGTTTTCGTCGGCTACGCTCACTACGGTGAGAGTCCCTGTCCCTGTCCCGTTCTGTTGACGGCGTCCGCTTGTGGGTACTCTTGTGTCTACGATCTCGTTCGCGTTCGCTATCTTGTGAGCCTAACCGCAAGCGATGTCTCCGTTGACTCCGCCTGTGTTCTCTCTCGCGCTCAAACTCGTCTTCACTGAGGTCGTGTTCCCTCCTCGTGCTTCTCCAATCGGTATCCCAGATTCTCGAATGTGGCCGTGAACGTTCCCTATCTTTGGCCCTCCTTGTGTCCCACTCGTCTGAGTCATAGTCATCCGGCCTCCTGCGCCTCCTCGACCGTTCTGCAGCGGTAGCCTCTTCCGCACGTGCTCTCCTCTCTTTCCGCTCCTGCTCCTCTCGTTCCCTTTTTATCTCTTGAGCTGCGAGCGCCTGTGCACGCAGTATAGTCTTGTTGTGATCATCGGTGCTCCGAATGATGGATGAAAGGAAACGTTTATTGGGACGAGGGGCATTTGGGTCCGGGCTGTATCATTATCATTATATTAATCACAAAACACAGTGTGAATGAGCTGCGTACCCTGCTGGCAAGTAAGCCTTTATTCCCATCTTGCTGTAGCTCTCCGCCTTTTGTTTTGCTTCTTTGAGGATGAGGTCTGCAACATGTTTGTCGAGATCCTCGTCGGGGACAGCGGATGATACAGAGGTGCCCACCGAGGCTCGTACCAGGGTCGAGACGACAGAGGACAGCGTCGACTTGGACATTGGCAGGAGCGGCAAATCTCAGCCTCGTTGACAGTTTGGCGTCAAAGTTCGACTTTGATCTTGTTTGCTGAATGGGGTGGCTCAACATGGTCACGCGCCCTACCAAGGTTTACTCGGAACTACAACGAATGACTCAACTCGAACTCCGGATAATCAGAACACATAATGGACAAGGTTTTTCTGCAACTTGATCTCATCTTTCCCTTGATCCGGCCTTGACTTGAACAATTGCCAAACGCTAACTCGTCTGGCTCAGACGCATTCGTTATTTACCCAGGGTCCTATTGCTTACGGCCCCGAGATCAGAGTACCGACAATGGCGGAGGCTCTCAGATCGGGCTTTCTGTCCCTCATCCATTGTTCTTTCAAAGTTAGGATCCCGCGATGGAATGGAAGACGCGCGGTGGTAATTCTGCTCCAACGGGACATCTACTCCATCTGCTTCGTCCGCGGTGATGCGGCCCTGCATGGAGATGGAGGCCGGAGGCTAAGCTCAAGCAGGCGTCGTGCTCATATGGTTCCGCTCGACTTCACAAGGTTCAAACGTTCAGGTACAAAGCCTCACTTCCACGCCACGACGAGACTATCAGCTGGAATCTCACTTCGCGAATACCTTCCTCATCTTTCTGTCAGGCACACGCCAGCCGCGCCTTTCAAACGTGCTAGGAGCCATGCCTGACCAGCATGCAATGTCAAGCGAGTCTCTCTGACCGGCTAAGGTTTAGCAAGTCAGCTATGTCGGTTGTTGCCATTCGCTACGGCGCCCAAATGACACCGCACTTGCTCCGCTCATGTTTCGGATGACCTCATCCCAAGACGGATCAATGCGCCATGCTTCATCCACCCAAAACTGGTCCTTTGTGCCCAGTAACATATGATTCGAATTTTCCCGTATCAATTTTCTTGATGTCTTTTTTCGGGTAGGTAATTTATGGCCTGAAGCCATGACGTAATCCGCTCATGTCAAGGCTTTGCATTCCAGACGTTGGATTCCAACACGGGTCATAGTTCGTGCGAGCTTATCGGGGCAGTGGGCACTTCCTTTTGTGAAGTGGGTCGTTTCTGAATACCTCAATCTCGGTAAAGCTTATGTTTCTCAGCGGGTTTCAGCCAATCATTGATCTCGGAGCAGCCTCAGGGACGATGTCTGAGAGAAGGCTTGAATTGGAATTGCGTGAGCGCATATGGGAAGGGCAGTGCTTAATGTGCTGGAGCTGCGACATGACTTGCCTTGTGCTCCCGTGATCCGAATTGGCCACGGTCATTGCGGAAGAGTGCGACACTGACGAGGCTGAGCTGAGTTACCTTGATATGGCCAATCATGACTCGGCATTTGTTCCGTCACGAAAGCCATCACCCTAGGCGACAGGCAACGTTGCGAGTCAGGTGTTCATATTTCCTGGGAGCCCTGTTGAGCCGCATGGGTCAAACAATTGGCACGGGAAGAACCAAGGATCCAAGGTCAAGGACGAACCCGAACCTTATGCTGTGTCGGAAAACATAGAAGGAATGCATTGATGATTGGATGGTCAATTACGCGAAATTGCCATGTCCGCTCCGTCGAGGGTACTGCCGACATATAAAACGAACTCGGTCTCCGATCGATGGCCACTCCCCTGACTTCGAACGCGTCTGGGACGGTGTTCATCTATACTTCTGTTACGATTCACATCTTCTACTAACATCCTTATAATCAACGACCCTTTACGACAAGTCATGGGCCTATTCAACTTTCTACGATTCTGGATGCCTTCTCCGAGAGTGAGTCTCGCTCTCTCCGTCCACTCGAGCGTGTCTAACGTGTCTCAAGGCTGAGCCCCAGCAGGTGTCCTTTGACTTGACTGTCGCACCTCCTCCCCCCAAGTTTCCTGCAAGTTCCCAAGCACCCCGTGTCCCGGCATGTGGTATCCCACTCGAGGTCGTGCTGGACATCCTTGAGACCGTGAGCTTCGAGAACGGCAACATGGACGCAGACTTCCTCAGAGCTTGTTCACTTGTTTGCAAGTCATGGTCGCTCCCTGCACAGAAACTCCTATTCAAGAGAATTCATCTTTGCTCGCAGGCTGCGTACAACTCATTCGTCTCTGCCGTGGACCGTTCCACAGACCACGGTAGAATCCTTGGCGACTCTATTGTCCAGATGCGTGTTGTTTTGGACAACAACCAGCCCGGTCCTCTCAAACAGGCTTGTTTTGCTCGCGCCGTCACCCTCTGTCCAAACCTCCGCGAGCTCAACCTTGCCCTCTATGGTTGCGGGGAACCGGGGAATGACATTATCGGCAGTCCCGCTCTTGAACGCATGCGTCGACCAGCACCGTCCTTCGAGTCTGGTACCTTGGAGCTACTCCAGACTGGTCCACCAATCGCATCATTGCACTTTAGTAACTGGTCCGACAACGACCAATCTATAGTCCAACTTCTTGACATCTGGCCTTCGCTCAAGTCGCTCTCAATCACTGGAAAGACCCCTCACCTCTCACCAGGGTTGACCCAGCCGCCGTTCGCGCATACACTCACCAGGTTGAGGATGAATTGCCAGCTCGAACCCTCACTCGACTTCCTCGAGTGGCTTCTTCATACGTCCTCGCAAGCGAACAGCTTGTGCGCAATTGAGCTGGACCGTGAACCAAGTCTGGACATGCTAGATTACCTCACCAGGAACCACATGGAAAGCTTGCAAGAACTCGCTATCCCTTCCTGTACAACATCTGAACACGCCACCGCCATCATCCGATGCCGTTCTCTTCGTCAATTGCGGACGGAGCGCCCATCCACGTCTGCAATACCCGCCGTCTTCCGACAACTTCCAACGGGAATCCGGCATCTCGCTTTTGGCATGGATCAGGATACCCCGTTACAGACCCTCATAGAAGCCGTCAAAACCCGGGATGAATTGGAGAGCATTACGGTCAACGTGTGGGATAAGGGTAACAATCATCGCCAGCTCTCGGCGTTGAAGATGGCGTGTGCATTCCGCGGTGTAGATCTCCGTATTACGAATGATGTCCGCGTTCACCGCGCTATGGTCGTAAGTGTACGTTTTTTGGGGGCTTCGGTCTTTAACTGTGTCTGTGCGTAGCGCGGTAGAGCTATCACTAACTTGTCGTGTTAGCAACCATTCGACATCCCCACTTGGAAGCGGTCTTTTCGTGATCGCAACCTATATATTTCACTTTTGTTTTGTGCATTTTACCTTCCACTAATCCAAATGCTGTAGCTCGGACATTACTTCGTTTCAACAATTGAGATCCATGATCGATTGATCGATGGACTTTCCTAGCTAATTATCTTATCCTGCATAAATTGTCACCATTCGCTTTCACTTGACAACACCCACTCTCCGTGACACGTTTAACCTATTCATTTGTTGGCTTTGTATCTATACTTGACCGCTGCATCACAATCATCTTGGTGAACATCAATGTCCATTACTTGATTTTTGGTGACGCGACCGCAAGTGAGCTTGAAACTCGGACGGTCAGTAGCGTCCCAAAATCTCTGTTGAACCACGCGGAGTATCCCACTACAGACTCTCATGATGGCTGATGGCGAGGCGACGACTCTGCTGGACCTTTTCTCGTCCTCCGCCATTCTCACAGAACATCCCGAAAATGCGTCGTATCTCGGCGGACTACCCTCTCTCCCCTTGTCCGACTTGTTAGCGACTCCGACGACGCTCTCCACCCAATCACATACGCTAACCGCCTCGTTGAACGCCTTGGCCCATACATCATATCCAACGATCCTCTCCTTACACAACACATCCTCTGCGCTCCTAAATTCTCTCTCGTCACTCGACACCTCGCTCAATACCCTACTGGACACAGCTCTCCCCGCGCTCGACGATGTGGCACGCACATTCCGCGAGAAGAGCGGTCCTACCGTGATCGAAGAACGGCAACGTACACGCGTCGTTCTCGAACAATACGACAAACTTCGTGATTTGCTCGACGTCCCCGTCTTGATGGACACTTGCGTCCGTAACGGGCTTTACGCCGAGGCACTGGCGTTGGCCGGTCACGCCACCACGGCACTCTCTGCGCTGTCTACCATCCGATCGCAGGGCGGTGAACCGCCCGAGTTTGACGGGCATACATCCCCACTTCCGCTCGTGAGTGCGTTACAAGCGGAGATTGCGTCCTCGTTACACGCGATGCGACTGCTTCTCCTTGGTATGCTGCATGAACCTGGACGGAAACTGCCTGCGTTCTGGAAGGCAGTTCAATTTCTCCGCAAGATGCAAGTCATGCCCGAAAGCGAGCTAGCGCTGGCGTTCGTGAGCGCGCGCATCGCCTGCCTTCAAAGTGCCCTCCAAACCGTCGAACGGGATGCTGGCGTGTCGGTCACTACGTTCAGCGATGACGGGGATAATATCACAGGGAACAACACGGCGGATCGCGAAAAAGAAATAGATCGGCATGCGGAGGACGTTGCGAGATTCCTGAAAAAGTACATTGATGTTTGGCGCGAAGGTGCCTACGACCTCGTTACGCAGTACACGACCATCTTTCTTGAGCGGTCGTCGCCGCACGGGTCTGCCTTGTCATCTCACTTGCCATCTACGATACCTCTCCCCGATTTAGTGATCAAACACACGCTTCCATCGACACTGCTGGGGTTGCTACTTCCAACAATTCAGACCTACCTTCGACGCGCTTATCCCCATCTTGCCCCGCTAGCAACTCAGCTCGCGTACTGTAGTTCAGCCCTAGCGCGTATCGGGATGGTACGTGTCATTTATGCTGACGCCTCGACGTCTCATATCCGCCTTCATTCATGTAGGACTTTCGCGCCCTCTTATCTCCACTCATCACACGTGCCGTCATAGACGGTTTTGCGCGCGACATCAAAACAGGAGCAGAACGCGAATGGTCCACTACGCTCGCCAAACATGCGTCTAGGTCAGAAAGCAAATTCACACCGCCAACCAAGTGGCTCGTCTCTTCTACCCAGCCCCTTCCCGCACTCTCTGCGATATCCATTCAACCATCTAGCCCAGCACACGTGCCACCCCAGCTATTGACCACGTTCACCCCGCTCGCAGTGATGTTGAACACTTACCTACGGGCTTTCAATCGGCTACGCGCGCTCGCGCCGATGGGTGCGATGGACGGTGTGCTAGACGCGCTTGAAATGGGTCTCTCTAGGAACGGGGAGACGTTGCTTGGGTATGCGAGGGAGTGGCAGGGTGACGCTGCCGAGAGAGAGGCCGTGCGCGCCGTTGGGATGGCGTACGTTCGCGTCCTCGTACCTTTTCTTCGAAGGGCGATCGTCGAGGGTGTGTTTGGCGTCGCGTACGATTCGGATGCACCGAGGAAAGGGGTGGAGGGGGTTGATGCTACAAAGCCAACGGTTGGCGGCGCAAGCCTGCTGAGGGATATGGTCAGAAATTGGGAGAGCTGGCTGTCGGACACGTCATCATAGTGCCAACGAGGACGTCCTACGTGTCCCTTTGGCTTAGTCACACAGCAGGCTCGTTCTGTGACGAACTCCACTTTCATGTTTGGAGATCCTTGTTATACATAGTCTCCGCACAAGGACGCCACGTATCATGATTAAAATAGCGATAGATTGATGGACAGCTGTCTGTCAAACGATAGTCATTTCCTCCGACATGAACCCGCGAGTCGAAACCCGCAAAAGAGTCCCTGCCGTAAATACATCGAACTCCTTTCCCAAACAAACGCCCCTCAAGCCGCGTCCTCGGATCCCGAGACCCGCTTCTCGTCCACTTCATGTACGTCGTGGTGATGATAGTGCTTCTCGCTCGGTTTCCATCCCACCGAGCGCCAAGCAGGGATACCAGATCGATACAACTCGTCGACCTGTGGTTGCGATGAGCCTTTTTGTGAAACAGGGTGACGAGGGGATTAGGAGGGTCCGTTTACCTCTTCCAGCGTGATACCCTTGGTCTCGGGGATGAAAAAGTAGACGTAAAAGAAACCGACGACGAGCATGCCAAAGAAGACGAGCATGATCAAGGGACCGATCCTACCAGCCCAAAACACGTTGAGAAAAAAAAAAAAGAGAGGGTGGAGTTTGAAGGACGCACTCGACTACGATGCGTGGGGAGAAGAAGGACAACATAAAGTTCCAGAACCAGTCTAGGCGGGGCGTACATGGCCCTTTCAGCACACCGTGTGTTTCGGAACGTGCGGAAACGACACTCACTCGTAGCACTTCCAAGGGCGATCGATTTAGGTCGGACACGGAGCGGGAAGGACTCGCCGAGGTACACCCATGGTGTCGGGCCCCACGTCGTCCCAAAGACGAAGACCTGAAGGACCGCGAACGCGATGACCACGCCTCCTGCTGCCCTGTCGCGCGGCGTCAGCGCCGAGGCAGGGGTTCCAGTGGCTGCAAGATAGTAATGGCCGACGAGCGCGACCTGTAAAAAGCGCTTTAAGTAAAGGGTGCTAGTGGAAGGTGGACAGAACGCACGATGATTGCACAAACTGCTTGTGCAAATGCGCCGAGGAGCAGCGACTAGATGCATGTGAGAGGGAATTCTGACGGATTTTTCCACGTGAACGGACCTTGCGGCGACCCCAAGCCTCAATAAAGTACAGTGCTGGAACAGTCCCTACCACCGAAACCGCCCCCAAGATTGTTTGAATAACATAAGGTGAAAGACTACGAGACATGAGCGAAAATGTACCCAGGGCATGGACGGACGTGTTGACTCACCCAGCACCGGCATTCTCGAAGAAAGTGTCTCCATAGTAATCTATCGAACAGAAAAAAAAAGAGTTGAGTCACGACGACACGCAGCCCAAGGGCACATTGACGCACAATAAAAGTTCTGTCCGTTTAGTTGTTGTATAAATTGTAGCATCATTCCATTGATCGTACGGCGCCACATGGCGTTTCTCGGAGAGAAACATTCGAACCAGGTTGCCTTGCCACCCTCGTTCTCCGCTTTGATAGCAAAATCAAGCTCTTCGACAATCTCGACAACCAGGGCGTCGTCTTCCGGGACACTGTTTAATTCAGCGATGACACGTCTTGCTTCTTCGCCTCTGCCAGTTCCAAGCAGGTGACGACTGGGGGGTCATCTCCGCTGTGAAGGTATGTCCACAAAAACGGCGCAAAGAAACTTACGGTGACTCCGGTAGGAAAAACATGCCGGAGAGCAGGATCAACCCCCAGACCATCTGCAGGCCAACTGGAATGCGCCATGAACCCGAATTATTGAGCGTATGGCTGCCCAGCTCGAAAAGGTAACTCAAAAAAATCCTAGCGAAATCGCCATTGATTTTTGATAGAGATGAGAGATTGCAGCGCGTACCCAGAAATAATTTGTACTTGATATATCACCAAAATCGTTCCACGAATCGCTTTCGGTGCAGTTTCTCCGTTGTAAAGCGGGACGATAGCTTAAACATAGTCAGTTTTGCGATGACGACTATGGACAAGCCCGTACCTGATAGAGCGCCGACGCCTAGACCGGCGATGTAACGTCCAATAACAAGCTGTACCAGAGAATATGTTGTCCCTGTTTGAATGGCGACGCCACTGATAAACACTGCAGACCAGAAGAGAATGGAACCTCGACGCCCTAATCGATCAGCCGTGAACGCTTGCGCAAGCGCTCCACTGTTTGATAGGTGAGAAGGGTTTCTTGGCGAAAGACACGATGCGAGCTCACCAAAAGGTCCTGCAGAGATGATGTGAACTCAAATCCAGCAGAGGAGACAACAACATGGACTTACCCTGCTGAAAGCAATGAGACGATGATTGACTGCCTTGAGCTAGACAAGTACGGCTGGCCAGTTGAATCCATCTGGCCGAATCGGTATATGAAATCTGGCATTATAAGACAACCCTACAGAGCCGATTGAAAACAGAAGGAGCACACAGATGGAAAAACACTGTACCGAGATGACACCCATGTCATATCCGAACAGAAATCCTGCCCAAGAGATCTAACTCTATTCTATCTCTGACAATGAGAAGTCTTACCTCCTATAAACCTGTCAGTTTGTGGGATTCGTTGTAATGGTAGAGGTCATCACACACCAAACGCGATGAAGATGGCAAGCAATACTGCCCTCCTGCTTGTTGGTACGTCCCCCGCCATGAGTGCTGAAAGAGTTTGGAAGTTTGACGGGGAAGGAATGCGCTTAGGACATCTGTGCTTCTTCGTGATCACACTTAAATACGAATTCCCTCCCGGCTTCGAAGTTGACGCGAGACCTGATTCTCCTGAACATCAGATGACTCTTTGTACGGTGTCATGCGGTCCGGAACATATGGAGATGGGGGCGACCTGGAAGAATGGACTTTCCTCTGAGAAAAACAATATTCGCCCGCGGCGAAAACGAGTGGTGAAGCTGGGAGATAACAATATCCAACCTTCGCCTACCTCTGTGCTAATGTCGACAGATGGCCAAGGCGACAGAAAAACAAGTCTTTGCGAACCCGAACTCGTACATAGATCGCTAGTGGAGAAGCTATTCTGGGATGGTTTCAGTGTCGCAATTTCAGCTCCCGTTCGAGTGGACAAGCGGGGGCCCGAGGCGGCGAAACCCTCGGTGAAGCTGGGCGTGACCTCTGTTTCCTTTGGAACATGGGAGTTGGAGCTCGGGTGGTGCTGAGGTGAGCAAAGTATTGAGCGGCCCTGTATGACGCGGACCTCAGATTGTACCAGGAGTGGATCAGACTCCCGCGCGGGGTATCCTAAACATAGGCCGTCTT
This sequence comes from Boletus subgraveolens, assembly GCA_038092555.1. Classification (NCBI taxonomy): domain Eukaryota; kingdom Fungi; phylum Basidiomycota; class Agaricomycetes; order Boletales; family Boletaceae; genus Boletus; species Boletus subgraveolens. The sequence goes on from JBBPQP010000124.1 coordinate 41,664, forward strand.
ATCATCGTGGTTCAAGCGGAAATGTGGTTGCAGACTTGTGAGGGGGTTTCGAACATGATTAGGACTTGACCAATGTGCTGACTCGCGAGGACAGGATGTCGTTGACTCACTCGATGAATCCGACCAGAGTCTTCTACATATAAGAATGTGCCGAGCAAGCTCATGTGAGCTTCGAGGATCATGGTACTTCGCGACAGAAAGCCACCGTCACACGAGGCTCGCATAGCAAGTGCACATGTGACTGTTTGGAAGGAAAGTGTATCTTAGGGGCCAATATCAAGTCACTACCATGGTGGACAGCGACTCACATTTACAATTACATGCACCCTTACCTGTCCCTACAAATCAAGCTCTTCTATGCTTTATTTCAAGGTTCTCCGAGGTTGAACGAACTCGATCCGAGCTGAAATGACCAAGATCGTGAAAAACTCGCTGTCATCACGCGCCGAAACGGTGCCGCGGCTGAGTTTCATGTTTTCATTCTCAGAATCTTCCAGCTGGTGGTTGGTCGAGCTGATCGCAGACACTGGATGAACTGAAGAGAAGAACTAAGGGCCTCCTGTATTTCAGATACGTTACATGTTGATATCGCACAGATCCTCCGTTTCGCTGCACTTTTCAGCACTGGGGGAGCAGTCTAGGTTAATCTGCCACCATTTCCTCCTTTTAAACACCGACTCAACGATGTTCTGTGACTCCTGCTTTTACCTACCACCTTGATGTGTCCCAAGTAGCATCCCATCTAATCTCAACAGACAATCTCAGTTTCATAGTCTTTACTAGCCACTACGACCATACCGGCTACCCCAATTTCTAGTTATCCCTTGGCTGTATGGAATGTTTTGCTTTACGAAGCGGTGCTAAGCGGAGATTGAATTCAGCATCTAGTGTCCAACGCTCTCCGATTCTGAATATTTCGTGAGTCTAGCAACTGCAGCTCCTCGAGTAAACGACCGCCTCTATCGATTGCAAGTACTGTGCAAACCCGTCAGGCAGACAAAGACACGTCCATCGTAGCAACACAATGTGGTATGACAACCGTAAAGGTCTCTGAAACGTGAAAGCTGCAACAAGCTTGAAGATGCGTAACGAGAGCACATTATACCACGAATGTGGGAGTGGATATGGCGTCATAGACAATGCCATATAAAAAAAAAAGAAATGCGGCATGAGAGCGAGAAACGTAATATACCTTAGTACGTATGTGTGGTGTCCAATGCAAGTCCGTTCGAAATGTCTATGAAACCCCAAGGCGATCAACTTTCCAATGTACGGCCTCGAACAAAAAGAAGGATGCGCTTAGTCCCAGACCCTGCGCAGCGTTGTGAACCCTGAGAGGAAAATGACCAAGAGGGTGGTAAGGAGTGCGATGGAGGCGGGATGTGCTTTGAATTGTTCAAGTGCACCTCCACAACCTGCGCATTGCCAGCCTGGGAACAGAATAGATCAGTGGGGTGGGAGAGAACGAGCTGAAAACGACGTACCGCTAGCCAACGGTGTGTACGCCTGAGGGGTATACAGTGCAAATTGGAGTTGACTGTTCGGTTCAAGGAACCCGGGCGTTGGAATTGCGCTGGGGCCTCCTGCGCCGAATACAAGCAATGTATACGAGGCCTGTGCGAGAGGCAAGCTAGGGTTGGCGGTCTGGTAACCATATGGATACCATACGACGCTTTGCGCATTCCCCGCAATGACGCCGTCTGAGGGACCTATCGGGTATGTGTTGCCGTTTTCACAGGCGGCGGATACAGTTATAGCGGTGGGTGTGTATGCGACGTAGCTGAAGTTCCAGCCAAAGGTGACATATTCACCCTGAGCAATCTTGTAAAATGAGGTGGACTGGAGGGGAGGCTGGGTGAAGACGATCTCTCCAGGGTTTCCGTTAGCAGAGACGGTAGTGACTGGAGTGGCGCTTGCGTTGTACCCAGGACCACCTGTTATACCGACGGGTGCGGCTGAAGTGCCGGCGGTTCCAGTGGTTGCAGCTGTTCCAGTGGTTGCAGCAGTTCCGGTGGTGACGGCGGAGGCTGACGCAGCGGTATTGGAAGTGGATGCGGCGGCGGTAGAGGCGCTGCTGGCCTGTTGTCTGCGCTCAAGGGCCATTGGGGGAGGGAGAGGGAGCGGACGTGTGAGAGAGATGGTGAGAAGCGACTTTGATTGAGGGCCTTCGGCTGACCGCCTCACACGCAACTTTCTGGCCGTGTCCTTTTTTTAGACCCCGGCACGGCTGTCTTTTTCCGCGAGTCTGTGTCTTGAGTCTCTACGTTCTACAATGCGGTTCAACGAAAAACAACAACAAGTTGACACTCTTTTGCAATGTCAAGTCGGCGATGCGTCGGGGCGTAAAGTTTCAATTTGGGATCAAACGAAATAGGGGTCTCTCGAAAAGATGAAGGTGGACCCGTACGACATCAGCTTTTGCAGAGGGATCGTCTCTCTCTCCTTCACCTTCAACATCGCCTGTCAGCTCTACTATGGCTTGTTCGCTAACCCATCCATCAAGCAAGTCGCAGACGTGGTGTGTGTCCTCTCCTCCTCTTTCCTTCATGCCCCTCAACCCCACCCAGCACTACTCTGCGTTCTCCCCAAACGCCTACTTCATCGTCGCCTTCTTCATCTTTCAAATCTACGTCCAGTTTTTCTTCGTCAGAGGCCTCTTCTCCGTCACTGCCACACCAGATGAACCCACCATTTCCGAACGCTTCTGCAGGTTCATACATCTGACACCCTCCTCGTCCAAATCAGACCTTGTCGATCCATATCACACATACTATTCCCTGCCATTCGCACTCGGGAATGTCCTTCACAGTAAGATGACCCCCTGCATCACCGCACATACTCACCCACCGCACCGCAGTCGCCTGGACCGTCTTCTGGATGCAGGAAATGTTCTGGGCTGCTCTCCCCATGGTCATCATCAACACCCTCATACAATTTTACTGGGGCGTTTTGATGCTCTCGCCACTCGACCCCGAATATGCCACTGCATATGAACCGGAGGTGCATCTGATCGCAAGACTCACCGCGGGCGTGGGCTACCTCGGCATCCTCGACACTGCAGCCACGGCTGCAGTACGTCTGTCCCTCGTGCCCCTATTCTATTCGCTCAATGCATTGTTAGGGATATGCTGGCCCCCCTTCAGCATCCGTACAGGTCATCATCGTTCTCCTATTCGTCACATGGGTATGCCATCTACTACATGTCCAACCCTTCATATCTTAAAAGTCATGTATCAGGGCGCATTTCCCGATGGAAACGCGCTTTGGAACTTTGCCATCCTCTTCGACATACTGGCACTCTGGGCCGGTCAGCCCACTTGGTCTACTTCACTCGCACTGGTAGCCGGCTTCGTATTCTTGGAAATAGTCATGCTCTTTCTCTTACTACAGTTGACTTTGACATGCATATAGAAAATTTCCTACACTCCCGTCATAGACCCTTGGTTATCTCATAATGCATATTATGAGAAAGTCTACTGTATCTAATTCGTCGCGCTTCACTGTATTGTCACAATCCATGTATCATACAACGTCCTCGATCATGTCCTCTCTACTTTGGATCCGTATCGTTCACAGTCGCGTAAAACTCTTTCGCAATGCGAAGTTGAGCTTGTCTTCCCGTCTCATTGGGTAGATCTGCAATGCCTCTGATGACGAGGTATTTGCGACCCGTGAGGATCTCGGGCGTAACTTTGAAAGGATCCACGTCCGTGCTGGCCGTGTTCAAAACAGCATGCGAGCCCGTCACAACACCACCGGCCTCTTGTGCAATCACGATCCCAGCCTGTAACAACGTCTATCAGTAAGATACAACCAACGCAAATCACTCTCACTCACGCATACATCCCACGGCCTAAGTACATCAATCCATCAGCAACGACCATCTCGTTCAACCAGCGAAACCCCACTCACCAACATCCAATCTCCCTAACACACAAATCAGCAATCAAAAGCACGACAACGAGCGAGCGACAACGCACCAGTACATATCCAACCCACCCTGCGCAACCATTGAAAAATTGAGCGCCGCACTTCCCATCGAACGAAGCGACTGCGCCATCTTTCCTCCCGGAACGGAAGCGTCCCCAGCGAGCCTTATGAACGACTCTGCCTTGTCATGGATCTCAGGCGTGCCTCTGTCGGAACCCCACTCGACGGCTGTGAAGTGATCGGTTAGGTCTATCGAGGGATGAGTGATTCATGGTACCGATTTGAGCTTTGCTCAAGGAAGGAAGAGGTTTCGGAGATGCGAGAGGGAGCTTTTGAGGTTGACCATTCCCTCGGGTAAGGTACGATCCCTGGCCTTCAATCGCCGTGTACTGAGGGGGAAAACGTCAACCGATATGATCGTGCCAAGAAGGGGGGGTCTCACCAGATACTCGATAAAAGGGTTGTACACGACGCCAAGGACAGGGCGTTTTTCGTAGATGAGACCGAGGGAGATACAACAGAATGGAAAGCCATGCACGAAATTCGTGGTGCCATCTGTGAATGCACGTCCCCGGGGATGAACGTCAACAATGGAGAGACTCGGAGGGTATACTTACCAATGGGATCCACGCAAAACGTCGGTTCGTCGGTGAGCTCGGGACGCGTCCCAGCGGAATAAGACTCTTCGCCGATGCTGTCATTGAAGGGGATTGGATTTCCTGTCAAGCGCGCTGGACGGTCTGAGATGAGACGTACAATTTGAAGGCGGGATAAGCTTTCTTGATCTCGCCCATGACTAGGTTTTCGACGGCGACGTCGTACTGCGTCACTAGATCGACCGAGTTCTTTTTCTCGTTGACATCGGAGGAAGACTGGATCGCTTGAGATCCTTCTAGGATGAGCGTGCCTGCGGTGCGGGCGAGCTTGACGGTGAAGGCGAGGACAGAGCGCAGCTCAGCGGGCCCCAACGTGGTCGACATGGTGGATGTTGAGAGGGAGATCGAACGTTGGCAGAAACGCCAACGAGTGGAGCAGTCTGCCAAGCATATTGATCAACGGTAGTCT
>JBBPQP010000125.1:0-46587 GCA_038092555.1 Boletus subgraveolens
CTGCCATGGCGAGGGTTGAGAGAGATGGAGACGGTTGTTTTACACAAAGTGACCGGCTTTTATATCACCCGTAAGGACACCGAACAATCACGCACGCGGGGTAGAGTTGGACTTGGGCTCAAATACCGTCACCACCCTCCACACCGCATCCCCTCCCCGTTCCCAAGCCTGCGGTCCTCTCGCATCATTGCCCCCAAATTCCACCATGATTCCCTGCTGCGACCATTCACACCAGATGTGGATCGACCCGCTCGATGGTCCCGCGCCACCACCCTTTCTGCTCGGCTCTCCTAACCACCTAACGAATTCCTTGCCGGTGGTGTCTTTTGCAATCGTGATCATGGCCGGGGTCGTTCCCGTCAGATGCATCTCAATCGGTAGACATGGGTACGTGGAAAAGGCAGGCTCTCTAGACCCGGCGGGCCCGACATTGTAGATGTCTACCGCCTCCAACTGCAGATCATCGTCCTTGAGCTGCTCGCGTCTTAAGCCGGTCGCAGGCTTGTACCCGTTCCGAGGAGAGAACTGGAAACTGACGCCGAGCGTCAAGTAGTTGAAGTAAACGATGTCTGAGTAAGATTTGATGTCTGGAGCGGGGGTGGTGCCAACGGATAGCGTACTGAGGTACTGGGCAAGGACGTGCGCCGAGGGTGGTTTGCCAATGAGATCGATGATGTTCATTATCACGATGGTGCTTGCTACTTTGTCTTGATACTCTTTCAAGCTCCGATTATCACGACCCCTCACCGCGTCGAGCACGATGGTCCGCCCTCTGCCAAAACTTGAGCCAGACGACGACGGAGCCAGTCTGTCCTTTGTATCAACTTACAATCCTCTCCGCATTGTCGTCTCCATCCTCCGCAGATGTGTCGCGTATCTTCTTCCTTCTGTTACCTTGTTCAGGATGGCCTCCCACTTCGTACCCTTGCTCGTCTGTCTATCCCTGGTTCCACTTATCCTTTTCTTCTCCCTCTTCTCTGGCTGGTACATCTGGAAAAACATCCCTGTCGCCTGGCAAGTCCCTATCTATCTCCAATACGGGTCAGTCCCCCTTTTCCGTTCTCCTGAGCTTGCTTACCCCAATTACAGCGACGGTCCCTCGCCGTACGCCGAGCTATCGCTGCCTCCTCTCTCCACCGCTCAGCCGTACGACGTTTCCCTGCAGTTGGTCCTCCCGGCGTCTGAAGCAAACTTTGCACTCGGCAACTTCATGACCACCTTGTCGCTCTCCACGCTTTCCAACAAGACCCTCGTCACGACAAGCAGACCAGTGCGTTTATTTCGCTCTCCATCCTTTTTCTTCTTCTCACCATCCTCGAGGCTATTGTCCTCCCCCCCAAGCACGCTACTTTCTCGTTCTCCACCATCCCACGTCTCATTGATTTGGATGTCCCTTTATTGTCCTTCTACGTTCCCGGTACCTCACATATGAATGCAAGAATCGACCTTGGCCGCAGGGATGGCTGGAAAAGTTTAGGTAACGGTGAGGGTCGCGAGCTGAGCGTTTGGAATGCTGCCCTGAAGGGTGCTGTCAGACGCCATGGAATTCGGTGAGCTCCTATCCCTCAATCCAAAGGTCGTTACTGACTTTCTCCAACAGGGGCTTGGTGTCTCGCTTCCCCCTCACATTTGCACTCGTCGCATCTGCTGCCTTCTTCTCTCTTTCTGTCATCATCCTAGCTGCATGTATCCTGCCTGCGGTTCAGTGGCGTGTGTCCACGGATGAAACGCCTAATGTGTCCGAACCCAAGGAAGACAGGCCCGCCCGTGTCCGAAAACGCCCACGGAGAAACGTCGCTAGTGAAAGTCGTGCTCCAAGCACTGTCCGTTCTAAATCGTACTTGCTTCCATGATTCTTAGTCACGACATTTACAGGTATACAAATCCGAGGATGTTCCCGTCGATATTCGTTCAGCACTTGCATCGGATGAATTTTCTCTCAAGCGGCGACGATCACGCATGTCCGATGTTCTCTTAGACTCTGAAAACTAGATTTCGTTCAGCTGACGACATCCGTTGAACCCTGCAGGTGCTAAATACAGACCGAGGACTGCGTATTCATATGTTTTATCAAATTAGGCACACGAGTTAATTTGCATTGGTAATTTCAGTATGACAATAATTGTATTGTCACAGTCAGCTCCACCCTTGTTTCCCTCCATTGATGCCGGCAACCAGTAAATTTGGCTTTGTATCCTTAAACACTCATGACAATAGGTTGGCCATCATGGGTCTCTTCCGGTGGGCCAGTAATAAGCCTTGCAATCTTAACCGTGATCAAACCCTGTCTCTTACCACCATTATCGGTTTGGTTCAGTCACTGTCAGTAATGAGTTCCCTACAAGTCGAATCGTTGTTTGCTGTCGCGGGCAAAGTCGTTCTTGTCACTGGCGGGTCCCGTGGTATCGGGAAGATGGTGGGCACGGCACTTGCAAAGAAAAGTACAACTATTCATCTTCCCAGATTGCCTCCGCTTTTGTCAGAAACGGCGCAACTGTAAGTTTCAGAATTCTTGGCGGTTGTCTGTCTCAAACTGACGGAGGGTGGTGTTCCGGCATTTTAGGTCTACATCTCGGCGCGTTCTGCTGAGGACTGCAACGCGTCTGCGGCACAACTTTCCACCCTCGGACCGGGCACATGCGTGTCCATCCCTGCGGATGTCTCCGAGCTTTCAGAGGTAGAACGTCTGGTGCAAGAACTTGAAGCGAGAGAAAATGCTCTTCATGTCCTCGTCAATAACGCTGGGACAGTATGGGCTCAGCCCTTGGATGAGTATCCGGTCGGTCCGTTCGTAGGCTCTGTCTTGACCCATAGTTGACGTGCAACGCAGGATGAAGGCTTTTCAAAGGTCCTCACGTTAAACCTGCAAAGAGTCTTTACTTTAACACAGAAACTCTTACCTCTTCTCCGCGCGGGTGCCGCCCAGGGTGGCCAAACTGGGAATGTCTTCAATGACCCGTCTCGAATCATTAATGTACGCATAGGGCCTCATTGCTTGACTTGAAATCTCACTCTTCATCAGATCGGTAGTGTTGAAGGTCTGGGTGTTCCCGATCACGACACCTATGCGTACTCTGCCGCAAAGGCAGGACTCCACCACTTGAGTCGCCATCTCGCGGGACGACTCGGTAAGGAAGGGATATTAAGCAATACCATTGCCTGCGGTGTGTTGAATTCTCCTGCAGTATAGTTGCATTGGCCATTGACCGCCTCCATCATCAGGAGCCTTCCGGAGCAAACGTAAGTTGTTTGGTTTGCAAATTGATGTGGTCCTGGATAAGGGAATGATTGAGCAGTGACCGCCGAAATGCTGGATACTGCGGGAGACATCTTCATGTCGCAAATTCCGACCAACCGCCTAGGCACTCCAGAGGACGTTGGAGGCGCCGCTCTTTTCTTCGCAAGTCGAGCTGGCGCGTATGTCAACGGCGCAACAATTGCTCTGGACGGCGGCTTCCTCGTTAACATGCCGTCATACAAACTCTGATATCAGTTTCACGAATCTAAATTCATTATACTGAACCACATTCCCTTCGACATGTTACTATAGTACAATCTGCTCTTGACCGTATATTACACTAAGCATTTAACTACCCAGATACACTACTCTCATTCTGTTATAGATGCTTCCGCTTTACCGGGTTCGATCTCCTTTGCTGCTTCTGCCTCGGGTTTGGCTTCAATAACTGGCTTCGAGGAATTGCTTGTGTTTACCTCTCCCCCCAGACTCCGCACCATGTCTGCCGCCTCATCGCCATCAAGCCCAAGATCCTTGACCAGCTGTGTCAAGTCGTCGTCTGTGACTCTTACTCCCTGCAGTCCGAAGCCTTCGAGCTCTGTGCTGATATCAAAATCATTCCGTTTGTTCACTGGCTTCAACGGTGAATCGGGATCTTGAGGAAAAAACTTGGGCTTGTGATGTTCTGGAGTCATCTGAGCCACGGGAACCGCTCCTGGGACGCCAACAGGTTTTGCGACGGGCGCGGGACGATCTTCGTCGAACTCTGCATTCCAGCTTTCCTTGAGTCGTAAAAAGTTATCTAGCTCGTCATATTCGACGGCTTCTTCACTGATGGCAGAGAATCAGCAGGATGGACGGCATGACAAAAAAACAGGCGATGCCAACAATGCGTCAAAGTCCTATGCACGACATCTCGGTTATAAGTCGACATGTGCGGTTGAACGTGGTGGTCTACGCACACCTGGGTACCTGCCTCCGACGAGTATACCGGGTAACTGCTGCTTATCTGCGCCAGAATCAGAACTGAAACAACTACCATCATGCTCGACATCACGCACTGAATGGAGCCTTTCTCTTCCACAAGCGTTTGGCGTCTTCGTCCGAAGCCAAGTCGTAAGAAGTGAACGGGATCTTCTTGGTCTGCAGAATGCGCAAGATGTATTCTGTGAAAACGATCGATGGCTCTCGAACAAAGTCCAGCAATAGAGTTGTAGCACGTAACTGACCTTGACGCTTTCGGAGGACAGGCTGGGAGGCAATTGTGGTGAGGAACACCTGAATCGGCGGTGAAGGCATGTTTTGAAAATCAATCGATGCTGTTACCAGGCTCGCCCGTGGGGATCATCGGCCCGTTAAGCCACCGGTCTCACATCATACAACAATACCAATGACCTTGTCAGTCCTTATCGTCTGTCTGGGTAACATCTGTCGCTCTCCTATGGGGGAAGCCGTGCTTAGGCATGAAGCTACGAAGCGGGGAATCGACATCGAAGTCGACAGCGCGGGCACTGCAGCATACCACGTTGGCGAGGATCCAGATGACAGGTACACGCCTTTCAATATTCGACATCGAGGCTTCTAACCAACTATTTGATGTTGTAGGACCATTTTGACGTGTAAAAAGGTAAGGATTTCAGACTACGAATTACTACAGAACTCGGGTTGACTGGAATCCAGCACAAGATACCGATTGATCACTCTGCACGCCAGGTGAAGGAGGCTGATTTCAGCAATTTTCAGTATATCCTTGCTGCAGACGAATCAAACCTTCGCAATCTGATAGCAAAGAAACCGAGGGAAGGTACCGCAACTGTGCGTCTTTGGGGATCATACCTAGACAACAATCCCATCTCAGACCCTTACTACGGGAATATCGTGAGGTTTTCGTTGCAACTTAAGGCAAGATCTGATGTGTCTGATATCGCATAGACGGGATTCGAGCGATGCTTCGAAGAGTGTACAAAGCTTTCTAATGCTTTCCTCGACGAGGTTGTCAGCAAAAACTGACAACACTGAGATGTCCATATCCATTGCTCCTGTAGCATAATGTAGAATGCAACCGTATCTAACTCATCCCGGCAGTACGGATGACTGTAGATCAGTTCAAGGTAGGCATGTTTACCGACGCACGATTTGCTACGGCGTCTTCAGCTCTCCAGAGGCTTGTAGTAGTCTGGTGTCGGGTGTTAGCATTTCACGAACTGCCTTTCAACTGGGAACCCGCACCTTATTTTGCGTGTAAAAATTGATCCCACTGTGTACATGTTGGTTAATTACCTACCAGACAACCTGCCGGGACACAACTTACCTCTTGCCGTAGAATCCGATGTCGCCCAGGGCACTTCCTTTGTTACCACTCCAGGCAAACATAGGAAGAGGGACTGGGATAGGCACATTGATACCAATTTGACCAACGTTCACTTCTGTCTCAAATTTACGTGCTGTTGCACCGGACTGCGTAAAAATAACAGCACCGTTGCCGTAGCGGTTTGCATTGATGATGTCAAGAGCGTCGTCCAATGTATCCGCGGAGACAATGGTGAGCACAGGACCAAAAATCTCCTCACTTCAAGAGACGTAAAACACAATACGTTAAACAAGAGAACAAAGAGTGCTAACCGGTAGCATTGCATAGTGGTTGTAGCTTCAAGAACGGTAGGGCCAACGAAATTGCCACTAGGGTAGCCCGGCACAGTGATTCCTCGTCCGTCGAGATGAATACGTCCGCCTTCTTCTGTTGCGGAAGATATGAGCCTTTCCACACGACTCTTGGCGGCTGGCGAGATGAGAGGGCCACTGTGCAGCAATTAGGGGGTGAAGCTCGGATTAACCTACGATGGGAAGCGCATACAGGTCTGCACCACTTTCGAATCCTCCGTTGACTTGAAGTTTTCGAGCGCGTTCAAGTAGCTCAGGGAGCCAGGACTGCGCGGTTCCAACCAGGACGACTGAAGTGCGATCCTTCAGGTTCAGGTCGCCTGCCAACTTTTGCGAGAAATACTCACCTACAGAGACAGCCATGCATCTCTGCCCAGCAGCTGGTCGACATAATTCACTCGTCTGGAGACTATGACTATGAATGTCTTACCGCCAAAAGCCGCCCCTATGATCGAATTCAATGCGAGGTTCTTGTTTGCTATAAAGGTCATTAGCAACAGTCCAGTGACCAATGACGTGCATTTACCGTCAGGCATCAATACTGCATGGTTTTTGGCGCCCATATTCGCCTAGACAGGATAAATCATGTACTTCATTTGGCGAAGGAGTAAGCTAACCTGAACACGCTTGCCATTCTTGGTACCTCTGAACTCAAGGTCAGCTATGATGGTGTGACGATTATGGTGCTCGAGAGATCCTTTCACTTGCCTTTCGTATATGTGCCGACCGGCACGGTCGCCACCAACAAAACTTATCGCCTTTATAGCGGGATGATCACAGATAGCGTTAACGGTGGGAACAGTTCCATGCACTACATTGACGACGCCAGCAGGCAGGCCTACCACAGAATATGTTAGTATGCACTTAATAGACGATGTAGCCAGGGCTACGTCACCTGAACGTTCACAGAGCTCTGCAATGATCATGGCTGCGCCAGGGTCACGCTCTGAAGGTTTGAGGACAAGAGTGTTTCCTGTAACGGCTGCCATTGGGATCGTCCACAGTGGAATCATACTAAGGGGGATGAACAGCGAAGCACTGGATGAAAGAATACTACGTACGCAGGAAAGTTGAATGGAGCAATACTGTGATGCAAAGATATGAATGTGCAGATGCCATAATAAGTAGCTTGGTACCGACCTTGCGCAAACGCCCAAGGGCACTTTGCGAACTTCAGTGTCCATGTCTTTACTGACTATAGAGAATAAGTCGCATTCACGAAGGATGAGTTTCGACAACACCTTCTATTTTATCTCCAAGCAATGTCGAAGTGATTCCAATTGCAGTTTCGACAACCTGGAGACCGCGGAGGACATCACCGTGTGCATCTTACGAGCGCTAGTTAAGTATTTCTGCTATCGAATACGAAGACGGGCGTACCTGCCAAAGTCTTTCCCTGTTCCAAGACGATAGTAGCGGCTAAGGCATCTGCATTCTGGCGGATTTGGTTTTGTAACCTGGGCGGGTATGAGCTGAATGAGGAGACGAGACAGACGGGAGGTAACAGACTCGATGGCGAAACGCTGGCGGGACAAGACACTCTGTCTGCTCCAAGTCTTGTAGGCCTGGGAAGCAGCATCGACAGCTTGTTCAAACTCGGTGGAGGTGGTCTCAGGGACACGAGTGAGCAATGCTTGTGTAGACTGGAGCAACGGAATAGGTTTGTGGGGGAGATGAGAGGGGAACGGAGACGAACCGGATCGACGACGTCATGCCACACGGTAGCCTTGCTCTCGACAAATTGACCGCCGATGTAGTTCTTGGTGTTTCCACCGGTTGCGTGTGTGCCTTTCCACTCTGCAGAGAGCTTCTCGGCCCTTGCACGAGCGGGTTGGCTCAGAGTAGCATATGCACGACGAGATGCAATAGTACGCAACATGGTGGTGGAGAGATGTGTGAGATCACGTGGTGTGGTATCATTGTGGCAGAGAGGTATGTGAGTTGAATTTGCACTAGACGACGATGAACCCGAGTGCGAGTGCGAACGGTGTGCCCGCCGATCATTTTCCAGTTCATAGTCATCCACTCCATATACACCACCAGCCTCAGCAACGCGACCACTGGCCCCAGATGCTCCCCCAAAATCAGCCCCAGCAGTTTCACGCCTCTCCTTGGCAGCAGTCCCAGCCAGTCCAGCTCCCCTCTGCTCCCGCCTCGGTGCCCCAGATGCAGACCCAGAGTTATCCGAACCCTCCCCAATATTATCAAAACCAAAACCAAAACCACAACTCCCTCCCCTTCGACTTCTCCTCCGCCGTCCCCCAGCAGATCATACAAGATTTTTTGCGTCTTAGCACACCTGTCGGTTCATCCCCAAACGACGATACCATCCTCGCCCAAGCACTTCACGAGAGTAGACAGGCCGGTAAGACTTACAGACAGGCTCTGGAGGGTCTTCATGGGGTAGGTCACATCTCCTGTCGTCCTTTGTCCCTCCACTTACATGCCTCGAGGTCAACAACCATGCTGCAAATCTCTGGAAAGACTACTATCTCGACCACCACGACCGCTTCGACGTCCTCGTATCCCGTCTAGCCGACCAACCGAAAACCGTCAAAAAGCCATTCGTGCCGAGCAAGTCACCCCCTCGCGTCAAAGCCGAAGGCACATCTTACCAAGTGGCGCGAAAGCGACATCTCTCTCCTCCACGTTCTCCTCCCCTACCCCCACCTCCACGCCAGTCCCCCCAAAAAAAGGTTCGCTCTTCCGCTCCTTCACAACCCTCGCGGCGAAAACGTGCTACTCCCCAAGCCGTCACCACTACAACGTCGGTGTTGACTCGTCCCCCTAAACGCCCAAGGGTCACCCTCAATAGCATCACTGCACCCTTACCTTCCAATGACATTCCGGGCCTAATGCCGCCTCAAGTTCATATCCCCCTCCCGGATCCCCCCTCACGTTCCCCAACCCCTCCTGCAATTGTGCAAGCCGGTACTAACGGAAATAAATATACCAAGGAAGACCGCGACTACTTCCTCAAGTTTCTCATATGGCGTTTGAAGCAAGATCCTTCGCTCACCAAGAAGGAACTGTGTGAAATGCTTCACGAAAAGGTAAACAATTTCCCTACTTGTCTTTGCAGTCAGCATTCCCTAATGAAGCGAGCCAGGCACCCCATCATAGTGCCACTTCTTGGGCTTCACATTGGCATCAGCGTCACGACATCGCTGACAAGATCCTTGCCACCTATCACGGAAATTCCGAGGCCGATCCAGAGGACAGCGAAGACCTTCAAAATGAAGAAGAAGAGGTGGAGGTGGAAGAGGAAATGCAAGACGACGAAGATGACGACGCTCACTCAGAGACAATGTCAGCAAATGAAACTTCACATCACCAAAAAGGCATGTTCCGTTCTGGAAGAGCACTTTCAGTTGGGGCCGCCGACACCGATGAGGACGAGGCCAATATGGGGGAACCTGGCTCTTCGTTTACGCGGGGAGATTGGTGCACCCTCGCGAGGTTCATTGCCAACAATCACTGGGATGAAATGTCGCGCAAGGAACGATGGCAAACTTTTACTGAAACTGTACGTGATTATACTCTCGACTGTTCATCCGTTTTCCGCATTCAACTCATGACCGAGCAGTATGAAACTAAGCGATCCGGCAAGGCTTGGGCTGAATTTTATCGTAAAAATGAAGCTGGTGCGATCCCAACGATTTGTGATACATTTGTTCTACTCGTTGACCAGATTACCGTAGCGGTTTTGAAGTTATCTAAGATGTACTCACCTCGATCCAGCAGAGGTAATAAAAGCCAGCATGGGCATTCGTCCCGGCGAAACAGACGAGAAACCTCACAAGAACATGGCTTGGACGCGGATGGGGAGTATGAGACCGACAATGGGGAAAACTGACCGTGACAGCAACATGAATTTGCACCGCGCAACTATTACTCGTGCTTTGTTATCTTTACTTTCCACCGAGTCATATGCTAGTGCCGCGCGTAATACCATACTGAATTTCCGGCTCCACTAGACTCATGTACGTATGTTGGGCTTGTTTGCAGAATGCTTGCCGATGGCACGTGGGCGCTATAAGTAGTCGAGGCGTTGGTGGATTGCTCAACTCGTTGACACTGGTCGTTATTTGTCAACAACCAGTTTCATCCCTCATCTATCCTACAATCACCACCCACAGTCTAATTGAGGGTTAACGCGAACGATCAGCCATGGATGAGGTGTACGATGTAATTCAACCCCAAGATCTGATAACAGGCTCCTTCATGATACTGACTTGTTGCCCCAGGTCATCGTTCTCGGCACAGGTCTGACAGAGTGTATCTTGTCAGGTCTCCTCTCAGTCGAGGGCAAGAAGGTCCTTCACATGGATAGAAATGACTATTATGGCGGCGATAGTGCTAGCTTGAACTTGACGCAGGCAAGTTACGCGCCAACATTGTCTGTGTTACCCGCGGCTGCTCACGTACATCAACATCTAGCTCTATCGCAAGTTCAGGCCTGATCAGCCCCCACCTACGGAACTCGGCCGCGATCGCGACTACGCCGTTGATCTGATACCCAAGTTCATCATCGCCTCGGGAGAACTCACCAAGATCCTCGTCCACACTGACGTGACGCGCTATCTGGAGTTTAAGCAGATCGCAGGGAGCTTTGTTTATCGGGATGGCAAGATCTCCAAAGTCCCGAGCACCGAGATAGAAGCTGTAAGGAGTCCTTTGATGGGTCTCTTCGAGAAACGTCGTGCCAAGAAGTTCTTTGAATTCCTGCAAGGGTGGAAGGACGACGACCCTGTGACTCATCAAGGTCAGTGCATTAGCCTGGCTAGGTATAGCGCTGAATCCTGTCCGTTAGGCATCGACCTCGATAGGGACTCCATGAAGACAGTGTATGAGAAGTTTGGTCTTGAACCTGGTACCCAGGATTTCATTGGTCACGCCATGGCCCTCTACCTCGATGACGAGTAAGCATTTGTGCACAAATGATTATATTTCTGGTGACACCTTCTCAGTTACATCACAAAACCTGCTCGTCCCGCTTACGATCGAATCATCCTCTACACTTCTTCGATGGCCCGCTATGGCAAGTCACCCTATATCTACCCATTGTACGGTCTCGGGGAGCTTCCCCAGTCTTTCGCACGTCTATCTGCCATCTACGGTGGAACCTACATGCTTGACAAGCCAGTTCATGAGATCGTGATTGATCAGAGTGGCAAGTTTGTCGGTGTACGCAGTGGCGACGAGGTCGTCAAAGCCAAGCAGGTCATTGGCGACCCCAGCTACTTTGGTGCTGGTAAAGAGGCCGAAGGTGGTAAATTACGCGTTGTCGAGGACGGCAGGGTCATTCGAGCTATCTGCATCTTGAAACACCCAATCCCTGGCACGGAAGACAGCGACAGTGTCCAAATCATCATCCCCCAGAACCAAGTGAACAGACGAAACGGTATGCATCATGTACTCTGTTCTTGCATCACGTAGCTCACGTTGCTATAGATATCTATATCGCCATGGTCTCGTCAACGCACAACGTCTGCGCTAAAGACGTATACGTTGCCATTGTTAGCACCATCGTCGAGACGGATAAACCAGAGCGTGAAATCATCCCCGGGCTTCAGCTTCTCGGACCTATATATGAGAAGTAAAGTCTCGCTTTTGGAGCAGGTGCAGTGCTGACTATATCAATTATCACAGGTTTGTGAGCGTTACCCCGCTCTACACGCCTGTGTCATCGGGGGAGGCTGACAACATATTCATCACTCGTTCCTACGATGCAACCTCTCACTTCGAAACCGTCGTCGAGGACGTTCAAGATGTCTGGAAGCGTATTGTCGGCACGGACCTCGTCCTCAAGAAACGGGAAGCAGAAGCGGAGAAGTAATCATTCAAGCGGTAGATTATGCATAGTGCATGCTACAGCATACTGTATGTACCCTTGTGAAGTTGTTTCAACCTGTATTCTCCATTCGTGTCTTTTTTCTCTATTGCGATCAGCGAAAGCTATCGGAAAACGCATCCATACTAAATTCTGGGACTTGAACGTCATGTTTTGCGGATTTTATCAAGCTTCCTAGCCCAGCTTTGCGAGCGGCAAGATCACTTTCCTCCCTGATAGTCTCCTGCGCTACGCCATGTAGAGCAGATTCTAGGGATTGCCTCTTCGGCAGTGTCTTAGACTCGACATCCATGTCGATCAAGATAGAGGATCTTCTGCGTGAGAAAGGTCTGTTAGCTAGAGTCCGGCGTGGCGAGATTGGGCTCGGTGGGGTCTTCGTTTCAGCTGCATCATTTTGCGCAATGGTTGTTGGTCGCTCGAAGGACCATGAACGAACAAGGTAAAGTGCCAGAGCATGGCAACCTACACGAACGTCAGCCAAGTCACGCAGCACAAAAATATAATAGATAACACTCACCCATCCGACAAAACACTCGCGCAACTTGCAGGATAAAGTTAAACTCTCTCCTTCCAGAGATCTCACTAGTTCCTGCCGCGGTCTGTAGCGTCTTGGATCGCAATTGAGAGAACAAGAGCGCAAGACTTGGGTCATCAAAGTGTGGTTCACCAATTTCAAGGTTTTGCATTTCTAGAGAGTCGGCCAGATCTCGCAAGGGAGTCTGGGGAAGGTAAGAGGATTGCATGAATAATTTGGACTCATGACTTACCAGGAGGATCCTCACAGACAGATCTCTGCGTCGTAGCAGCCAGAACGCCCAACTTCCCAGCCACCTGTTCCCTTGGCGGAAGGCGATCGGCAATACAGTGTTGTTCAAAATGCCATGCAACACTTGTCCGTCGTTGCCTTCAACCACACGTGCCAGGGCTACAGCAAGTTGGAAGTCGGAGAGCTGTTTCAGACAAACGTGTACAGCATCTTTCAAGCTTCCTCCGAGAAGGAAGAAGGCGGCTGCATATTCTGAGCCCCGAGTTGTCAACACAACAATATCACAGGTACATTACCAATACGTCTACTCACCGAATCGTTGCTTGCCCAACAGAGCATAAGCATTTTTCAGTGCGGCAGTCTTCCAACGCGGCTGTGTGAAGTCGTTCGCTAGGAACTTGAGCATTATTGTCTGTTCCTTATGCCATGCTGCCTGACGCCACAACCCATGCACCAATTTCACTTTTCCTAATGCGAAGTAGAAGAGGGAGCATGCGGTGGGATCCCGATTGCCACCTGCCATATATTCGTTTCGGGCAATAATTTCCATGTGTGATCTCTGGCGATCATCCTTATAATGGTGCACCAACAATCATACGGGAATCTCACCATCGTGTCGACTGAGGTCAACCAAATGAATACACCAAGTGCTCGCGCGTCCGACCACAGCATCTTCCCATTGCAAGCCGCGGTGGAGGTGTTCAACAATAAGTCCTGGCTTTCGCTGTGGAATGCCCAGATTATGTCCCTGTATCGAAGACGTTCTCTCCAGCCCGTTTGACGAGGAATGCCACCGCCTGAACGAGGGCTTCCAGGGTCTGATGCAATTCGACGATTTAAGATGTAAAATGAGCGCATGGAAAGCACGTAGCGGAGCCCATTGGCATCCAACGCTCGCTGCTGCTCGTCGATCTTTAGTAGCAGAAAAAAGTTAGCAGAGGCTTCGACGTGATCTGCCTAATCCGAGTATAACCAACCTCTAACGTTGTTTGTATGAGAACTATGAGGTGTGCGTGCTCATTAGGCGAAAGATGAGGAAGTGGCTGTACTTCCAGTTGCTCTACGAGGGATTCTACCAGGGATCTAGAGAAAACCTTATCTACGCTGTGACAGTGTCAGGCAAAGAATCATGTAAATGGGATTAGACGATGTGCTCACGGGTCCGATTGCTCTGGGGATCCAAACAACAAACCATAGCATCTTGCGGGTCTCTTGGTCTTGAGGGAAACATAAAAAACATCTTCATACACGTGACGATGGAACAGACTCACGGTGAGCGATTGGTCCTCTTGCAGGTAATCTTCGACAGCAAACGGCTGCCAGTAAAAGGGTTTCCCTCCTTTTGTGGCCTGCTCAAGGGAGATGATAATTCGCTTGACCAGTGATATCTTCCCTGCAAGCTGGATGAATAATCGACACGATGAGCGTCAGTGAAAGGTCCGCACCCCATAGAAGACATTGCAATAACATTTGGGGATGATAATCCGGGAGAGGGCCATTGATCCTGGCAACGTGCACGAATAAGCTCTCAGCTGAGGAATTGGGTTCGCAGGACTGAGTCTGGCCATAGAGGAACATATCATGTCCGACCCCCACTAGTAGAGTACCATTGGCGAGCCAGATTGAATCACTGATTGTGTAGGGAATATATCTGACAGCGGAGTCAAAATCCCCCCGTGTTGACGTAGAAAAAGACAAACCTCCCAATCTCGATCTTGAAGCATATGGTCCAGGCAGGATCGTCACCGAAATAAGTTTTACGCTGTTGACATAAGAGCTCAATGTGGTAGGCAAACCCAACGGCAAGTATAGACTGGTTGTCTGGAGTTGACGTCCAATCAAGATCATAGATAGGTTCGGATGCACTTCGTACCGGAGTGAAGATGTGCCTAGAAGTAAAAAGTTGAGCTCACCTGAAAATCCTTTGATGTTCAAGACCGGATGCAAACTCTGATTCATTGGAATCCCAGATGGTCAACTCCTGCCCGTCGGGATGGCCAGAAACTGACAGTGTCAGATAAACAAACAATATACTGGACTTTAAAGCGAACGGTACCTAGCACAGACTTTTTTGCTGAGCTGCAGCTTGCCATTCTGAACCCACTCCTCCCAGTCCTTACTCTTCCTGTACATCTCCACCCGGGGTTTTTTCCGTGCTCCAAGATCCAAAAACACAGCTCCCCATCGTCCGAGACGCTTAATAGGTTGTCGTGTTCTTCCAGAGTTGAAGTCTTACTCCATGCCATGGGGTCGACTGCAATTAAGAGCTTCGGTGCTTGAGAAAGCGGGAGGCGGTTGTAGGAATAGAGGACGAGCGTTGGATGGGGAGAACCAGAAATATGAATGTGGAAAATGGATTTGTCTTCTGTCAGAGCAACGATAGATTCATGCTCTCTCCTTGACGGTGTTGAGAAAAGGTATGAGACACAAGGAAGCCGGAGAGTAGAGGGAGGGGTCGAATGCAATGTTAACATGGCGTTATCACTCGAGTAAGTAGCAACAAGTTTCCCTGCCATCGAAAGCCCTGAGAATTGACCGTGCACCGGTAATAAACGATACGCACCACCGTCTATAACTACAACCTGGTCTGCGGAGGGCCATGAATCGAGGCGAGCAAGGTTATGCCCTCCCTCCGTCTCCATCCATGTCTCACCACCATCGGCACGCACAACCGCAACTCCCCGCCCTGCTGGCGTCCTGACGAAACGCAAAATTTTACTCTCTTCCAAAGGCATCCGCTCTGGTCCAGCTGCAACTAATTGGAAGCTGTCGGCTCGCCCACTGAGTAAAGTAGCCGCAGAGATGTTGTATGTACGCAACGGTGGTGAGGTCACCAACGTCAGGCTAGTATTCTTACCACAGGGTAAGAGATAGAGATTCAAGGGAGGTGGAAATAAAGTCCCTGGGAGCGAATGCGAGATGGTGAGTTGCCTCAATAGCGTTGGTGGCTTACGATCAATATTCTGGAATCTGGTCAGAAGTATCCATTTCATATCCTCATGGAACGCTTACTGCCACGGCGCTCAACAGCAGAGAACCATCTGCGAGAACTCGTAAGAACAAATCCCAATCCTCCTCCTCGACATCTCTTAATGTCGACATCTCGATACTCTTCATCTCCGATGCTTCCAGTATGGCCTTGACTGCTGGCCCGATAACTTCTCTGTCCAACCAAATTATCTCTGAACCGGGGCGTGGCATGGGTTGAGACGCAGCCGGAGAAGAGAGAATGTCGACTGCGAGGTGTAATTGAAGTCGTTGGGGTGAGTCGACAACGGGTAAAAATATACGTAGCACGGAGTCCGAAGTGATCGTAAACAGTGTAGGATCGCCACTACGAATGAGACATTGGCTCGAGACGCAAATCTCTGTGTGCCTACGGACCTTCGAGACAATGGGGAATATCGCCAGACAATAGACACGACAGGGCGTGGATGTGGAATGCCTTGGGTTTGTTGGCCGGAAGTAGTGGAGTATAATCTAACTCGGTTGTCATCCTGATGTCATGTTGAGAGGGGGCCAGTGAAGCGAAAGCAGAACATACGTAGGATGTAGTCGCGATATATGTCAGTGTCGGTGCAAGTTTAGCGAGAGAAGGCGTGACGACGCTAGGTTTGTCCTGCGAGTCAAGCTAATTACATGAGGATTCACGGAAGGCACATACCGAGTAACCCACTTCTTGCTCCAGGTGAGGAGATCATTTTCGAGAATTAATGTATACACTGAGAGGCCATTTTGACTGCCAACTGCGAGTAGACCTGACATTGAGTTAGAAGAGCATCGGACCATGCTCAGTCGTGGAATTACCAGAACAGCAATCCAAGGCAGTAACAACGTCCCCATCAGGAAGAACTAGGGAGGAGTGGATACGCCAGGTATTCGTCTGAACGTCGGACATGGACCATGCTGCAATGTGCGTGTTTATAGAAGCCACGATCTATACCGAAAGGTGATATGATGGTATTTCGGGGAACGATACGGCGATGAATTGACGTACTATTTTCATGGCAGGGTCAGCAGCGATGCAGGAAACGCGTTCGTCTAGAGTTTGCATGCCAGGAAATACCTCCTGAAAAGTGAGGACGCGGATCAGCTGTAGACTGGCTGCATTGAGAACGACGACTGTGTCGGCAGACGAGTACAGCTGGAGCAGGCCATGAAATGTAGGTGTGAGGGAGGAGAAGTATGTACGTACGACAAGGGCAGCATGGGGCAGGACGAGGTGCTGGAGAGGCCCCGAAGGAGAGCCGGTGAATGTTCTGAGGAGGTCGAGCATGTACTGAGATGTCGATGAAGGTGTCGTCCTCGCCGCTGTCCGTAGTAAGAAGTTGCTTATACATATAGTTATTAGTGCAACCATTGTCTCCTTTCTCGCCTACTCCCTCCACCTTCTTGCAAGGACATGCGGCTCTGTAACTGCATCCCCCTCTCGCTCCTTGCCCTCTCTCTCTCCACCACCGCCTCTCAGGTGTCCTGGCAGTCGCACTCAGCCGACCAGTCAGACACCTTGGTCGACGTCCTCAATCACGACAGCGACTATACCCTCCTACTCACTCTCCTCCAGCGGGCCCGTCTCATCCCAACCCTCAATAAGCTCAACGGCAGCACCTTCTTTGCACCCACCAACGATGCAGTCAAACGTCATGCGGACAAGAGTCCACTATGGCAAACTTTCCTCTCCGAAACATACTCGCTCGTACCCGACAATGTGCAAGAACAGCTCAGACAACAGCTCTTTTATCATCTTCTCAACTACTCTCTCCCTGAACTCCCAAAGGATTCGTCCACGCTCACCCTCAAGACTCTCCATTTCCCCCAGTTGCCGGCCAACGCTTCCACTCGCGAACCTCCATCCCCCCCGTGGTTTCCAGTACCGCATGGTTTGCTTGGTGACCAACCGCAGCGCCTCCGGCTAGCTTCACGTGACGGTTCAAATTGGGTCGGCGTAGATGCATCCGGTAACGGGGGTGCAAAGCTGGTCAAGGAAAGGGCAGTGGCAACTAATGGTATCGTATACGGCATTGCCGAGGTACTGGAACCACCCCCTGACCTCAGTGAGTAGCTTCACATTACTTCGTTGCAACACGTTAACACATTCTACCAGTCACTGTCGTGGGCGATCTCAAGTCACTTTCTTATTTCCAGAAGGTGCTAACCCCAGAAATTGAACGATTTCTCAAATTTACACCGGAACTTACTTTATTCATGCCCCTGGATTCAGCATGGGAATCCCTCGATCCTCTCGAGCGACTATATCTGGAGAGCGACTTTGCTGCAGACGACCTTCGTCGTATCCTAGATATGCATGTGGTCTCGGAACCTGGTGTGAGATGGTCGGAGTCATTCCAATCCTCAACTGAATGTGTGTAAAATTCAATTCTCCTACCTTATACTCATCTGATTTTGCAGCCAGTAACGACTAGGTACGGCTCCACTCTCTATGTCACGGTCTCTCCTGAAGACACGAAAATATCCGGAGCGAAACTTGTTCATCCTGATGTTTATGCCAGCAACGGCGTTTTACATCTCGTGTCTTCCTTATTGGTTCCCCCAGGGGCTCTCCAACTGACACCAGAGAAATACCTATTAGCACTCAACTGCTCCTCTTTCGTGTCACTTCTTCACTCGGTTAATCTGGCGCACCTCATCAATAATACTGACAGTCAATACACAATCCTTGCGCCAAAGGATGATGTCCTTTCCCTTTTTGCCCATGGCCTACCTTCATCGGGGTCTCCCGACCTCAAGCGAGTTTTGGAATATCACTTTCTTCCTGGCCTTTGGAAACCCAATAAGCTTGACAATGGAATGCTACTGGAAACTGAACTCCATGAGCTGGGTTTGGATGACGGCCGTCAGGTAATGCATGTCGAGGTCAATGATGGCGAGAAAAACGATGTGGAAGGGCGACATATCACATTCGGTGGCGCAGGTATGATTGGGGAACATGGTAGGTAAAGTCGCCACTATGACCCCGCCATCCATTGACTTATATAATAGTTGAGATCAATAACACAATCATATACTTCGTTTCACGACCTCTCGATCCTCCGGTCGACCCTCTTCAGACGGCGCTGCCATCCTTAGATCTCTCTTCCTTCCTTGCGGCTGTCTTTTCGACTTCGCTTGCGGACGTGATTAAACGGATGCCCCGTACTACCTTTCTCATTCCCCATAACAGCGCGTTCAAGCGTCTTGGCCTGTTGGTCAGCGGCCACCTACTCGCCGCATCTTCCAAACAAGACCTTGAACACGTCATTCTCCATCACATCATTGGCGACGTTGAATATTCGAAGAGTCTCGTTAATGGATCCCAACGTACTTTCGCTACTCTAGAAGGGTCCGACTTACAATTGGAGCGGACTGAGGACGGCCCCATCGTCATCAGTGCTAGTGGAGGCTGGGCTGGTATGAAGAGCGCGTTATTTCCGAAAAACTCGCTCACAGACACCGGCGTTATACACGAGGTGTCGGACCTGATGATCCCTCGATCGGTGGAATTGAACATTGGAAAACTGATGAAGGCGGGAAAGGCAACCACTATGACGAACGTAATGGCCAAGGCAGGATTCGATTGGATTTTAGATGGGACTATGCCGCCAGAAGGTTCGGAATGGGCGGATCGAGCACCTGGCGTTGGAACGTGGACCTTGCTCTGCCCCACGGACGATGCCTTCAAGAAATACAACCTGACGCAGCTACTTCAAGACCTCGACGGGCTACACGCAATCGTTAGCCAGCATCTAATCCCGACCCCTGCCGCCTCCGGATCGGTCAGTATGATGGATGGACTTAACAACAGCCGGCCATTACCGCTTGACCAGCTTGGAAGCCACTCAACGCTTCTGTCCCCAACTTCTGCGTACGGAGACATCGTCTTCAAGGAAATGGAGGATAAATCAACAGCGGAATACATGGTCGGGATCAAGAATGCCCGGGGAACTGATGGAAAGGCTGACTGGGCTCGCGTGTTGAGCTGGGGTCGTACGACCACCGGGAGTGGGACCGGTGGAGTCATTCAGATTGACCGGCTCCTAGTCCCTTACCATCCATCGTGGTGGATCGAATACGGGCCACCATCCTTTGCGGGAGCCGTTGGTGTATTGCTCATATGCTTATTCTTCTATGGAGTGCGCATCTTTTGGAACAGGGACCAGACAGAAGCTACCTATGAGCCCGTCGGAGGGTTTGGTCGGGACTGCGACGACTCGTAACGACAAGCTATATGTAGACAGATACTATCTCTTGCAACATGTAGGAATATTGATCAGCGATTTCAACCGAGCGGGGTCTGTGTGAATCATATGACAGCGTCTCTTGTTCCCGATACCCACAATGGTCAGTACAGCAGCGAAAATCGATTGTACCAGCGCTGACGACTGGCTCGCCAGAGTAGCGAGGCACCTGTAGTCGGCGAGGAGACAACAAAAAACTCAGCCGTTGAGAACGTCAAAGCATTTGTCGCTGGAGGATTCGGCGGCATGTCGGCGGTCCTCGTGGGTGAGAGTTCATTCAAACACGCCTTCGCTGACACTCACATTCCCCACAAGGTCATCCTTTTGACCTGACCAAGACACGACTACAGACCGCCGCTCCGGGACAATACAAGGGTGCTATCGATGTTGTTCGACAGACCCTCGCCCGAGATGGCGTTGCTGGGTGAGCGACAGCCCGGGACTTGTGCTATATATCCTCTCACGCGCCGTCGACCTCATAGGATGTATAGAGGGATGGTCCCCCCACTTCTTGGCGTTACCCCAATCTTTGCCGTCTCTTTCTGGGTATATCTGATCTTTCCTTTCTGCATTCGAATAATAACCTGTTCGCCCAAGGCCTACGACGCTTCAAAACAGTTCATCTTTGCTCTGACCCCAAATAGGTCGAACGAGAGACTTTCGATTGTAGAACTTGCTACCGCTGGCTTCCTATCAGCCGTACCAACAACCCTGGTTACCGCGCCAGTAGAGCGAGCCAAGGTGTTGCTGCAGGTATGAGTGTGCGTTCGGCATGCCATGTTGGTTTTTAAAGGGAGGCAGGTACAAGGACAAGGCGCATCAGGCACCCAATACAAGGGTGTCTTCGATGTAATGAAGCACCTCTACAAAGAAGGAGGCATGCGAAGTATATTCCGTGGAACGAGTGCGACACTTGCTCGTGATGGGCCCGGAAGTGCCGCGTATGATGATTTCCCCTACTCGGCTCGATGTTTGATCTAACAATAGCTTTAGCTACTTCGCCACCTACGAGGTCACTAAAAAGGCGTTGATGCCAACTGGATCATCGACTTCTGAACTCAATCTTGGCGCCATCATTTTGGCTGGTGGGACTGCAGGTGTTGCAATGTGGTCTTTGGCAATACCCCCGGATGTTCGTTCGATCTTTGATGTGTTATTTCGAGACATTGATCAGTTGCAACAGGTGCTCAAATCAAGGCTGCAGTCCGCTCCTTCGGGCACATATTCTGGCTTCCTTGATTGCCTGCGAAAGACCGTGGCCCAAGATGGTCTCGCGGCGCTCTGGAAAGGATTTGGACCTGCTATGGCAAGGGTAAGCTGGGGCATTCGGCATTAGCCTATGTTACTAATATGTTGCTTACCCCAGGCATTCCCTGCCAATGCTGCCACTTTCGTAGGTGATTTCTTCCAACACTTGAACGCAATTACTAATTTGCAACCTATACAGCTCGGAGTTGAGGCATCACGAAAAATGATGGACAGTTTATTCTAATCTCCCTTCGGTTACCACCCGTTGGATATCGTTACCTCGAGAGAGCGAATACCTGTGATTGGGCACTTGAGTTGAATTTGGGCAGCGCCTCGATATGTTGCCTTGCTCCTTGCTTGTAATAATTCCTCACTCATAGCATACTAGCTGGTTCCACTCTCTCCGCAGTTGTCGTACATAAGTAGTGCGGCAAAAGATCAAATTCAGGTTGCCCGATCTATCAGCGCCGAAGCGTTGGGGAGTTGCCGTCCTTTACGACACCGGTTGTCCACGGTAAAGCCAGGTACCCTGTGATTTGAACATCCTCGTTGCTCACGCTATTCTTGGTTTTTCGTGGTATACCGTACATCCCGTCTGATTCTGCAACATTTGGTGAATGTCGAAGCCAGTTGCGGTGAAGAATTCAAGGTCCACTGGCACTGGACATCAACGGGCTTTTTCTGCGTCTGAGTAAGGATTCTCTTCGCACCGAGCTGGTTAGACTGTTAGCAATAGGTTAACCGTTCATTCTAGGATTGCGCGCAATGCACGGAACTTCGAGACCTGGTCGGCATACCAAAACTGCGAAGAAGTCTCTTTTTCAGACATTCCTGACGAATTTATGAGTGATGTTCAGGAGATCTTTAACACCCGTAACCGGATATCGAAAGCTTGGCTAGACAAGGTCCTCCGTTCAAAGTCACCACAATTATGGGCGGCTACTTACCAATGTACAGAAGCATGCTGCTAAACACGGCAGTGAGGGATTCTGCAGCTTTCTCAAGTTGG
This sequence comes from Boletus subgraveolens, assembly GCA_038092555.1. NCBI lineage: Eukaryota > Fungi > Basidiomycota > Agaricomycetes > Boletales > Boletaceae > Boletus > Boletus subgraveolens. The sequence continues at coordinate 22,012 of JBBPQP010000125.1, forward strand.
CCTTCGACACATCATCTCATCTTTTCTCGAGTAACTCAAAAACCCAGGATGAGGAACTGATAGAGGAGATCTCTGTAGTATTCCTTGCATGGAAAAGACTCCGCAGGATGAGAGCCAGTAATGAAAGATGGTCAGAAGCTGACTACGTTGCAAGTGTGTACGTCTTGCCGAGCCACTATTGTACTCTTCGACGCGTTAATAACAACGATCATTTCAGCTACAATGTCTTTCGGAGTCCTGCCATTAGGAACAGTGTCTTCAGGTCCGGAGTTTCAGTCGTCCATTCCGAGTTGCCTTGATCTTACATTGACCAGGGTGCAGTGCACGGTTTCTCTTCCGCAACCACCTAGCATTGTTGCAGATGATGCCCACCGCGTTCTGAATACCAAGACGGCTATCCCCGACTGTGCAGTGTTCCTCCCTACAGCACTGACGCGCCCTTTGTCGCAATCTGCAAAATCCCCATACAAGGTTCTCAAGAAACTTCCAGCGATCGCGAAAGCCGGGACTGTAGCGAGAGGATCCTCATTCCGATTTCAGAGTACTCCATGTGCTCAGCTTCCTGACATGCCTGGGTTCGAATTCGTGAGCAGCTTTTGGGAGGACAAGAAGCCAGTACATACCCTTCTTGACGATGCATATCGCCAAAATCGCATTGCAACAGCTTCTGCCGCGCGCCATCTTCACTCGTTGAACGTTAGAAGCCCTGTCATTGGACTGATTTGGGCGAACGGGAGAGTGCGAGCACATATTGACTGGTGTGAAGTCGTGGATGGAAAGCCCGTGGGTCGTTCCAAACGTCTGAGATGCTTGGATATTGAGGCAATTTTCTTAGATTGTCCTATCGGCTCCCTATTCGCGCCCGGGGCTCCCGAACGAAGACTCGATGTCTGACCGACCATTTCATGAATGGGACTTGGATAATCCAAGTGACATTCTCCAAGTCTATTTTCTAGTTCGCAATATTGACGAATGGACCTGTGGTCGATTCCATCGCCGAGTTGTCGAGGGTTTGGATCAGTTGGTCGAAAGCATCACTCTAAAGGACGGAACGTATCAATCCTGGAAATGGGTCGGAAACACAGCGCCTGGTTTAGCCGTGAAAGTCCTCAAAGAGAATGCTGTTGTCTCTTTTACCTCAACCTCGTCCGGATCTTCTCCACCAAAGAAAGACAAGCGTAGGCGGAGGAGACGGTCGAGCCACTGAGCATCGAGGAACAGGGAGAATCTTTATGTAGGCTAATACTTTGCGTTCATGTTGTGTTACAAATCTACGTGTGATCAAGCTTCATCTTTTATTTCCAAACGGAGGGGATTTTAGTAACCACTTCCGCCCACCTCTCCAGCTTCCCCGATTCCCAATCTTCGATATGTGAAAGACGAGAAGCGGAACGTGCCTGCTCTACTTTTAATCTTTTCTCGGCATCACACCAGAATAGAACCCATGAACCCATCCGGATGTGACCTGTGCTACGTTCAAAGTACCACTTATTCACCGGGTTATTCGATCGGCTGCGCCATACGAGATCCTGGCCCTCTCCCTTGCCTTCTTTACCACCATTGGGATTGATGGAGGAGGGATGGCCTAGGCCGTAGGATTCATCGTGGAGGGCAACCCAAAGGAAATCGACTGTGCCATCGCCCTGATGGCTGGGTAAGACAGCGAACTTGTCCAGGTACGACATTGGGAGAGAGGATGAACCGGGAAGGGGCTCGTTGGTGACGATGGCTGCACCAACGTAGTCTCCGGCAATTACCACAAAGTCAAGGCAGGTTTCCAGGCGTTTATAGTAGGCATCGATGTCAAGCGTCCGCTGAAAGGAGGTTTGAAGCAAATAATTCATTTTATCCCTATCAACATTGGCCAAATTGCGGATGACCTGCATCGGTTGACCGCGACGGAGAAGAGTAGGCGTGTCGGGGGTCAGCTTGCGGTTGCCTTGTAAGAGTGCATGAGGCAGACTCGAGGAAACAGCGGGCTTATTGGTAATCAAGTTGGCTATGAGAGAACTTGGCGAACGATGTGATACCATTATGGCAGACGAAGTTGGAGGCATGTACGACAGGCACGTACGTGCGAGGGCCAAATTTGAAAGGGCAGACGGGCGGTCCGCCAGCCACGCGGGATCGAACTTATCCCGAATGTAGTCGAATTCGGAGGTGAGGTTGATCAAGAGATGGGGGTATCCTGAACGTGCATAGGATGGTACGCCACCTTCCCGATTGATGATCATCAGTCGCATAGGGGTGAGATTTATATTTTCTGAGTAGTCCGCATGGGGATCCGATGGCTTTTGGGACTGCGACTTGCCATCTAGCTCGGCGGCCTCTACCATACCACGTGCGAGAGCCGCAACTATGTCATCGGCGTTGACGCGGGTAGAACGGCAGAACGAATCTAGGGCGAAGGGGGAGATAACAGGGATTTCACCGGCGCGGAGGGCTGAGCGAATCGGCGCGAGGTCTTCGGGGAAGACATGCGCTTCGGGAAGAGTGGTACCATTGATAGACGTGTCACTGTCTCCCGGTTTAGGTCCCAGGCGGACGAACGCGCCAAGGACAGGACGGGCCTTGGCACCCTGGGCTTCGAGGGCAGCAACGACACGGTTGGTTTCTTCTGTAACAGCAGCCCGTTCGCGATCGTCGCCTCTGGGTAGCTTGTCATGCTCGATGACAATGACACTGACCAGACCGAGTTTCTCCAAGTAAACCATGCCGCGAGAGATGCTGTCGAGTTGCCTGTCGCTAAACGGGCCCTGGAGCTTGACCAGAGCAGTGCGACAGTAGACCGGATTCAGGATTGAAGATATGACATGGCTTGTTTTTGTATCGGAACCCAGAGATTTCTGTGTCGGTGATGCTTCGTCAGACGTACGGCTGTGTGGGCGGGGAGTGGGAGATGGGAAATCGAGGAAAGAGGGAGGGAGTGCCGGTTTTTTATGACGGTGCGGCTGGGGAATGCCGAAGCTATCGAAATACGATTTTGTGTCGCGCAAGGAGGGGTTTGCTCTCAGGATGGAAAGAATGAAATCCTGTGTTAAAGGTGAGCGATGTGGTGATCGGAAGGGTATGTGTGGCGACTTGCGCTTTCTGATGGATCGAACTCATCGCCCTCTGGGGGTAGAGAGCTCGGGGGCGGTCGGCGGAGACTCCTGATTGTCTGAAGAGAGATAAGCGGGGGCGGGAGGGAAGAGAGAGTGACATACTGCATACAATGCACGGAAGGTTGCGCTGCGGTGCGCGGAGAGGGCGGGTGGGGAGAAGAGGCGGGAAGAGGTACGTGAGAGGAAGGACATGCTTTGGATAAGGAGGGGAGGGACGAGGAGCGGTTTTTAACATGTGTGGCAGTTGAAACAGCAAGGCTTGGATGCTGGACGAGCTGTATTTGCTGTAATGCTGAGCTCAATCCGCGACTCGAACGGCAATGGCACATTCCCCTCATTTATTACATTACAAAATACTACATATCCCGTCAAAACGTCAGAATCCGAAAGTGTCGTCCCTGTGACTAGTAGCATCATCCTCAGTCGACGCCCAGCGGAAATAGATAATAGACTCACATCCACGAGTATGACGCTGTCTTCGCTGCACATCGCCTCCGTGAAGATTGGATCCCCCTCCGACGGCGCAGCCAGCTTCCTTCGCAACACCCGGTACGGCAGCCTCGTGCGCACCTCTCCCACAAACACCCTGCTGCTCAGCACACTGGTGTCTCCAACATGCCATTCAACCTCGCACATCTCTGCCCTCTCCCGTCTGATATCCCTTCCGATCCCAAGCTGGTTAAAGTCCCACACCTCCAATACCCGCGAGTCCCTATGACGACTTTCTCGCCCGCCACCGATAACCGAACTAAATCGAGTGCCAAACACGTAGCATACCCACATGTGGGAGTGCGGCGCTTGTGCTATCATGCGCGTCCCAGCGGGTCCCCATTCGGACCACTCGAAATCATGCCGAGTTTCGCCTTCACCGAGCGTATCAACACGATCCAGCAATGTGTTCGACGGCACGAACAGATCTATCGGAGAGATGTCTTCACCCTGCATGACCCAAATCGTCACAATATACAGTCTCGGCCCAGGTCCAATTGAAAACGGCACTTGAACACTTGGATGTGGTGACCAGCCGGTACACGGGTCCGACCGAATTAGGAAACTCAGTGGTTGGACCCAGGGGTAGCAGGCTGGGTATAGAAATGCGCAGAGATAGTCCACTCCGTCGAATTCGATCCTTTCGTCTTTGCTAGAGTCTAGGTCTACCACGAAAAGCCGAGGCTGACTGAGGTTAAATTCGACGTCTCCAAAGCCACCTACCAGAACAAGGCGTTCAGTAAGAAACGCAAACGCCATCAGGTTGGCACTGTAGGTGCTCTGGATGGGCCAGGGTAAGTACACGCAATGGTAGTTATTGTTGTCTTACCAAAAGTGTCTCCCCTGTCTTCCAATTCCATACCACGAGTTCTGACGGCGCCATCCCATGACTGATGAAATGCACAGCAACATGGTCGCTGTGGATCTGGATCGTGAATGTCAAATTCGCGGTGCGCAGGTCGACGTCATGTACGAGCACGGGCAACTTTGTGGCCAAGGGGTGTACCTTGCCGGTTGACAGAGAGCGTAGGTGTATCGAGATTTCTATTCGCGCATCGTGTACAGTGGGTCTCGAAAAAGGTAAAGATACGGCTGTGGTGGAGATATGTGACTCACCGAAGAACTGGCTGTGCAATGAGGACGAGAAGATCTTGAGCGGGATCCAGCGTAAAGTCTCGCAAAATGATGTCCAACTCGAGCGACCACACTTGCTCTTGGATGCCGCGATAATGAGACGGAAGGCGACGAAACATCAGGCCACGGCCGCCCAGATAGTTGGACTGGGCCAATACGCCACCATAGAGTTCATACAAGGAGCCCTGCATCATGCGGACATCTTTCAACGCGGACCACTGCAGGGTGTGCCATGCAACTTGGCTGTCGCGGAGCATAGACAGACGATCGGCGTGACCCATGACGCTGGGAGGGCCATTTCGCATGCCAGAGACGGCGAGCTCGATTGTGTATTGGCAAGAAGCGTTCTCCTGTACAGTTGTATGGAAAAGGCGGCACACCTAGCATGATAATTGATTGAGTCGGATAAGGGGGGAGGGGATGAGGGACTCACGAGGCTACAAGTAAGCAAGTCACGATAGGCAAGATGGGAGAATACCTGGATGATGATCTCGATGGGGAGGCCTAACATGATGGTAGTGGAGGAGGAGTGGCACGTGATCGATGCACAATCATCTCGCTCTCGTTCCCGCCCAGTTTCACATCCACGTTCAATGTCGCCGTCGCCGTCTACAAAGGTACTCTTCCACTCTCCCCCTCGGCCGCCCTAATCCCGCCTTCCCCCTCTAGTTTTACCAAGAGGACATCGTGAGGCGAATTGGTTCCCCGAGCGTGCATGGCGTCGTATTGGTAACAACTGATACTCTTCGTATCCGCTCCCTCTCACAGTCCTTCTCAGCGCTGTTGGCATGATGCAGACGATATCCCTCCCATCCCAAGCCCCCTCGTCGATCCGCTTATGCGCCCCCTCACCCGCGGCGAGGTCGGCGTGTCTTTCCTACCGGGCGGTCTTCGCGAGATTGTCCTAGAATCCGAATACGAGCTGGTCGATCGCACTTTTCAGGCGGGGGATTATTGCAAACGCAGTCTCGATGACGTTCGCTCCGGCGTCGTAATAAGCACTCATACACAGGCTAGGCTCGTACACGCCATCAGCGGCGAGCCTGTTCATGGCTGGAAAAACGTCAAGGATCTTCATCACGCAGCCAGCGTCAATGCGGGCGACTATGTTACACATGACGATTGGATAGGGCAAGTAAGGGATTCCCATGTTCTACATGTCACGATCCAAAACTTACTCTCTATCAAGGTCATCGAGGTATGCATCTATCGAAATGCGGTCCATCAGTTCGTTCACTCCTGCAGCTTTTCGACGAACTTGTCATCTCGGCATCAGGTACCCTTATTCGGATGCCAGAGATAAGCTCACGCCTCACAATCGGGGACAAAGGCCTTGTATGTCAAACTATCTTTTACGCCGTAGCATCGAGTTATCAAGAATTTCGTCTAGGATATCTTGCCACATCCTCTTACTTTCCACGGTATTCATAATGTGTGTCAAGGTGCCCCAATGCCAACAGTGAACGACACTGTGGTTGACCTCCAGCATACTGTGCTTGCCATATGTTGGCTAGCATTGAACCAGACGGTATGGTCGTTGAATATTTTCCTTTCCTCCTCTGACTCGAGTTCTTAGCTTGATCGTGATGTTGCATTGACCAAGCGACGTCCTGAACGCTTTTGGCATGAAGAGGACCTCACGAAACTCACGGTTCTGAAGACAAAATCCGGTGACATTCGTGTCGGTGACAAAGTGATTATTCCTGATGACGAGACCGTCCCAATTGTGTTGTTTGAAACTGGGGTCGAGATCGACAACAGGATTTACAGCCGCACGCTGTGTGTTCAGGAAACGCGGACAACTGTGGCTGTTCTATGGCAAGATGGCTCGAGAGAGACCTTACCGTCCACAGACCTGATCCCATACTTGAATGTTGATGAATATGATTGCTGGTGTGTATGGATTCCTCATCAGAGGATGTCCGCTCAAATGTGTCAACAGGCCAGGTGATCATGTGCTGTGGAAGAATGAAGATCAGGAACGTGTGGCCATAGTCCAGTCGGTCAATTCCACGGACAGAGTCGCTGTCATTCGCTGTGCGGATACGGGTACTCTGGAAACTGTATCTGTCTTAGAACTTGATCCAAATGGAACAGGAGACATGAGTCCCGATGCATTACATGGCCACGGTTTCGGCGTACGACGGGGCGACTCGGTCTTCATACACCCAGTGGGTACCACGAATGGGTTTGCACCTCCACGCGTTCCTAAGATCGGTGAGATCGAGGAATGGGTTCGTGAACCACCGGTGCGAGCCGATGGTGAGCTTTGTGGATGGAGACGTACCATGGCCGATCTGGGAGCGCTGATGGCGGCTAATCGTAATACCCAACGACTTTATCTCTACGACGTTTCCCTTCCCAGCGTGGGTGACAACTCTCTTTCGTGGTTCGGGGAAGTTACTGAGGTATGTTCCAGAGATCTTGACTGACTCTTGTTTAACCCGATGATTACAGCTCCATCTAGATGGCTCAGTGGAAGTGACACACCCAAACATGGATGTGTCTGTCTTGCCTTTAGCAAGATTAACAAGACTATATGACAGTCTGGAGCAGATCGAGGATGATGGTTGGGACGAAGAAATGTCGGAACGCGACTCGAACGAGGAATACTCGGAGGGCATTTGGCTCCAAGATGGAGACGGTGTTTGGCGGTATGAGAAGAATTCTGACGACGACGAGTGGGAGGAAACAGACGAGGAGCCAGAAGAAATGGAGGTTGACACTCCCTGGACAGAGACTGAGTCATCACCAGGACTAGATGACGATTCACTTAATCCTCCTCCAAGTAACGTCACACTGGATCTTGCTGATTCAGTCTCTCCGCTCCCTACTTCGCCCTCTACGTCCCCGGAGATGAGCCAAGAATTGGTTGTGAATACCACTGCAAAGGGTGCGGTTGAAGTGGATGAGGATTCGTCATGGAAACGCTTCGAGGTCCTACCCTCTGCCCCTACCGACCACGCCTTTTACTCCACGTCCGCTAGTCAACCCTCACGAGCTTTCCTTGCTCGGCTGACCAAAGAGTATCGAGCTCTCTCCAATAGTTTACCAGGTGAATGGAATTCGTGAGGATGATTACGCTTTGACCCTGATCGCATTTGCCAGACTCTATCATAGTGCGTGCATACGAGGATCGTTCGGATCTTTTGCGATGCTTGATCATCGGGCCGGAAAATACACCATATGAAGATGCTCCATTTGTCATAGATTGGATGCTAGACTCCAATTTCCCTCAAAGCCCGCCCATAGCTCATTTCCACAGTTGGACAAATGGCAATGGGAGAGGTGCGTACGCTCTGTTGTGATTCGCTGACATATGCTCACTACTATGTCAACCCGCACCATCTAGTTAATCCGTAAGTGAATACGAGCATACAAATCGCCTTGAACAAACAGCCATACATTTATTTAGGAATCTCTATGAAGAGGGCAAGGTTTGTCTATCAATCTTGGGAACATGGTCCGGCGATCGCACCGAGACCTGGAGCGCGTCAAGATCGAGTTTACTACAAGCTTTCGTCTCCATCCAAGGTCTCGTACTAGTAAAAGAACCGTGGGTTGTAGTGTTTCCCCAGTGACATTGTCTAAGAGTCATCTAGATGGTTCTGCGAGCCTGCCTACGAAAAACTGAGAGGCACGGAAGAAGGCATGGTCAACAGGTCATAATTCCGCGTATCGAAGGTTCCTTTATGCTAACTTCTTTATAGTCGGCTATACAGCGAAAAGGCGTATGTCCTGTCGAGGGGATTCGTCCGCCGAGCGCTTGAGATTCCTCTTGGTGGTCTACAACCAGAGATCAATTGGTTGTATTACACCAGGGGAAGGCTTGCCAAGGTCCTCCGTGATGCCCGGCAGCTGATTGAGAAGAGTAAGAACGAGCCTGCGGGTGACCACAATCAAGACCTTGCGGTCCCTCGATTGACTGCAGGAGGAATCATCACACTGGAGCGGACCTTGGGGAAACTTCAGGTTTTGCTGGACCGAGATCAAGCTACAGGAACAGCGTGATTAATCCGTCTAGTATCCCTTCTGGAATCCTCTTGGTATGATGTAGCAAATATCTATCGGGAATGTTGTACGTTCGTCGCTAATGTAGCCAAGCCCCGCCATGAATACCAAGTATGACGACGACTGTTCATAAATGCACAACAAACAATTATTGTTGCCTGTGGTAAGTTCCACGAGATTCAGAGGAGAATTGTGGAAAGCGTATACAGTAATGAACGACTGGAAACATAACGAACTGTGCGTCCAAAAAAACATTGCAAACACAAGCGCGTGGTCCCACAATATGTTCGACGAATACATTGGACAAATAATTACCAGTTCCTGTCAACACTGGCCTAGGAAGCTGCTTTTTGGGAACGGTTGTCCGAAGTCTTTTGTCCATGTGGTTAGGTTCGGGTTGTTGTACGCCTCAAGGTACCTTCAAATTCGTGAGAACGCGCAACAGGACTGTTAGGGTACACTTACTGGTTAATGTAAGCCGCAGTAGGGAAGTCCTTTGGATCACAGCCGACGTTGATCGCATTCTTTGGTTGGTAAACACGAATCCAGTCTAACCTCATGGTCGTCGGAAAGGTGAGCGCCGCGAAATCGGGGGTTGCGAAGTTTGGAGATATCCCCAGATTGGCAATCAGATACTGTGGGATAGCTTTTCAGTTGACGTACACGTAAGCAGGGTAATCATGTACCATGGGTTCCTGCGGAATTGGTCTGTCTGCGATCTCGGTCAATGAATCAGCTGTCATCCCGCTTGCATCCAACGACCAAGCAACTTGATCATTTGTAATCCAGGTTATGTACTTATTCATTCCTGTGAGATCCGAAGGTCCAAGGGTTCATGATACACTTACACCACCATTAGATGCGTAACCTGGGACATCATTCGACATTAACGAGGGGTGGCGCGAAGGGAATAGTAAGTACCTGGTTTATACTCGTATCCATATGTCGCAAAGCCTTGCGAGGTCAGCTCGTAGCAGGACTGATCTGTAACAATTCAGCGCATCGCGAGCATGACGCAGGGTGGCTGCTTACTCGTGGTCGTCACTCCTGAGGTAGCCTGCTGGAAAACACCACCCGTGTATGAATTCAGCTGGGTGATAGACGGGTTCGGGATATTGAAGTTGCCTGTGGTATTTTTCCATTCATAGGCAGCGTTCATGGGCTAAGTGGATACTGGTTAGAGTGTGTAATTCATCACACAGCTCACTTACAGCCCACTGTGAAGACTGTGAGACTTGCCCCTCAAGTGGGGCACCCGAGACCTATAATCATGAGTAAGAGCGTGTGGATCGCGGATGGCATGACACACTTGGGATTCGAAAATATCAATCTCTGGTGCCGAACGGCCGACATACGTTCCGTCTGAGTGGACAGGTCCAGGATGTGATTCACCTTTACAGGTACATCTCGATAGACGTTGACCGGGAAGATAAGACAATACGCCTCCATGGCTTTGGTCACCGTTGGTTAGAGCCGCGGAGGGTCCACCATTGTACGTTTGGTTCGCTACGGTACCAACGTCACAATTGTCATAAGAATAGGGCCACTGGATGAAGATAAGGATATATTACGCTCATAGTAAAGGAACAATCCGTACCATGCCCTCCAAAGAAGCACCATAGCCCACGCGACCTAGCAATGGTGTCTAAGTTGAGGAGCAATCAATCTAGTGCGTACACTCACCTAGATTGCCCATCGTCCATACTGAAGAAGAGAGTTAGTGCGTCGACGACAAAAGAGGAATGTGCAAGTTCAGACCTGCAGGCCAGAGTCCTGGAAGGGTAGGGTGGAGTCAGCAACGCGTGGTAATATATAGGCAGCAATCTCTGCGCATACCGACTATGTTACTGGCTCCCGGTAAAGTTGCGGATACGAGTACCATGCCACCGGTGAAACAAAACTTGTTCCAAGTGGAGAGCATTCCGCTAACGTAGTCAAGGTTGTTCATGCTCCGCTGTGCCATCGTAATTTCCAGTGCACCATTCTTGGTTGTTATCTGGTCAGGCCAGTACCACTCCAGGTCATTGGTCTAGTTTCTATGTCAAGAACAATGCTGGATCGGAGAGAAGGGTAAACGCTACCTGCCAGTAATGGAGATCAACTGCCTCCCAATATGGGTCATCACCAGGCCAAAAGGTGCGGTTCTCAGTATTGAATTCGTCGCTAAAAACCAACTGCCACTCCGAGCCATCGGCAAACGATGTCACCGTAAATGCCGAGGATGGTGTGTCGACGTCGATTAGACCAAAGTTATTCGGCATAGTAGGAACCTATGCGAAAGAATATGAGTCATGTGACATGATAATGTACATTGCTCCTTGCCTGGCCGCTGGCATTGGTGCCACCTAGATTAAAACCGCCAGCGTAAGAGATGGAGTGGGTGGAGAAATAGGATATCATGGGGTATCCAGCGCTGGAGACGCGTCAAGATGAGGTCAAATTGGAGGAAAGGGACATACAACAGGGTGACTAGGCCGACGGCGAGAAAAACCAGACAGCCAAGGTTAGTTAGACCTCTGTAAGTGAGCACGCTGCCACCCCGGTCACTCTTTCTATCACGCCGTGGATCGGGATTGTGGAGAAAATCATCAGGCTCGGGGTGATTTGGAGAGAGATCAGCTCCCCAGGATTTGGGGTCGGGTGAGAGGGAGAACTGGAAAGAAGATATTGGTGGGTGAGGAAGAGGACGGAGTGAGGGCTTGCCTTGTCGGAAATGGAATGTACTTGGGATGCAAATGACCGGCCTGCGGTTGCGCCGGAGTACGGGGAGTCGTTCTGGGAAAGTGGATCGCGTTAAGCGGGAGAGTGAGTGGGCGGGAGGAAGACGAACGAGGGAGTTGACACTAGGGAGGGTTCGGATTGATGGAGGTGCTCTTGCGAACGTGGCCTGCACGCCTTGAGGACCCCTAGGAGGAAGGAGGCTTGCGGTGGATGGCGCGTTCGACGCAGCCTGGGCGTAGAAACGGCCCTGGGTATCAGGTGCTCGAAAAGCCATGGAGAAACGAACAGTGTGGATGTTATAAACGAGCGTTGGTGGACACAACAACTGCGGAGAATACGACTTTTAGTGTACAACCCAGGTGAGTGTCGACGACGACGACGACGAGAACAACAACCGGCTCCCGTACTCGGTACTGAAACAATCAAAGAAAATTAAATTAATAATTAATTAGCTAATTTAAATCAACGCCGCCATACGCTCCACCACCGCTCCATTTGCCTTTCCTAGTCCTACCTCCCATCGCTCGTCCCGACCAACCGAACTCAGAAACGCCGACTTCTCCATCAGGTAGCGATCGCGTGTCTCACTCGGTGCCAATCCTCCGTCCGACTCGTCGCCACCCTCGCACCATCTCTCTAGCTCCACAAGGGCATCCCTCGTCCTCTTTATCTTTTCACGTTTGGAAGGGCGTCCTTTTTTCTTGCGCCCTTGTGCTGTCGACGTCGGCGTGACGTCGGCATCCTCCACAACTTCGCGCGGGAGCGCTCGAGGACTGAGCGGATACATCTCTGCGTGCGGCAGGATCTGGAATGCTTGTGCCTGCAGCAGGTTAGACTGCACATAGACAATATATGGTCGAATAGGAAGTAAAAACTCTCCAGCCAGAGCGTCAGGGAGCGTCAATATCTCTTCATATACATCTCGTGTGACACATCAGGCACACAGAGGGGATGAAATGTGAGTAAGCATACACACCGCAAGTTAGTTCTACCTGCGCAGCGGAATACAATGACGGCGCCGAGGTAGATGGCTGAGTGCGGAATATTGTGTATAGACCAAACAAGGCTACTGCCCGGCTCAGGGGGGTCTCCCTATCACTGATGCGTTCTGGAATGTGTCAAATTGGAGATACAGGAATCTGATGGACACACTCACCCGAGAAAAGTCGCATCACAACTCTGAGAAATGCTGCACGGGAACGTGTGTCAAACACCTTGAACTGAATCCATGTCCAGCCGTGTCTTTGCCAGATTTCCTTGAAAAGGCTGAACGGACAGGTCCGCGAGGGTGCAGACCGAGTGTACTGTTGTGAGTACTCCTGTATGAGGCAGTCAATGTCTGCACGAGCTGCATGGACAAAGGCGGAGGACGTGAAATAGGCAGGCTGTAGTATGATTTCTCCACGACTGCTCGAGGGCGACGGAGCGACAGACATCTTATATCCCAAGCCAAGTTGGGATTTCCTTTCCAATAAATCTACAAACAAGCGTAAACACCGGAGCGAGACGACGAACATCGACCTCCTGCGGACAACCCGCCTGCAGTGCCAATGGCGCCACCCTTTCTTCGCCCGAGAGGCAACCTGACATGCTTTTTCTGCCTGTCAGCGGTGAGTCCTGCTCCAGTCGACTCCAGATCCTATCGCTGCCCCCATTGTGGCTGCTGGAACAGATATAACGCTAATGGAGAAATCATGTCTGATGAACCAGCGATGCACGACGAAAATTTGAACGCACGCTCCTTTGCGAAGCGTGGTTTGTCCCCCCTTGTAGTCTTTTGTCTCTATCGCCGCTCATTTTCTCCACAGCATCCCCGAGCAAGGACAGGCTCCCGTCCACGTATGGTAAAGGTCCATTTTGCCACACATGTCAAACAAACCAAATGCTCCTCGTCAACCTCCTCTCAAATTATCTACCACCTCCACAGGCAAGTTTAGTTGCAACAATCACATATATCACTACATCAACTCGGACTATTGTTTCATAGCACCCTGATTACGCTCAGCGCGTGCAACAACTGCCTGCGTACCGCGAATCGTTGCACGTGCGATACCCTCCTGTCTGTGTGAATTGCCTGCCTGCAGTTGAAGACGAAATAGAGCACAAGAATCAGATGGCTCGGACGAAAGCCCTTGGAGGCTGGCTTAAAGAAAGCAAAGGAAAAGAAAGGCAGCGGTTGGCATCTGGATCCGGAAAGGACCGTGAGAGGTTGGGATTCCAACTTGCTGTCTGGCGAGTAAGGGGTGCTTTATGGTGGATCACCCTCCTGTGCGTACTTGTTGCTCATGCAACCGGTAGGTGCAATTGCCTTGTACGTTGAATTACATTGATCTCGCCTCCCAGCGATCCGAGGTTACGACTTTCCACATTCGCTTTCCACAGCCATTCCTGTACTCCCTACTTTCTCTCTTTTCTCTCTCTTTTACACAGCTTGGGACCCAACCTACTATCGCTCCCAGAAAGCAAGAGTGCAGGGACGCGATGTCCGCATTAAAGGAAGGACTCCCTATGTTGTAGGTTCCGTGTTATAATCCACGCAGGTCAAGTGGCTCACGTTGCATAAGATCCTTCAGGCACTCTCCTGGTTCTCCAGATTCACCACATCCATTCTCCTTTTTCTATCATGGCAGTCTTCATCTTGGGACTATCTCCATGTCGCTGCCTATCCGTTGTCGCATCGTGTCGGCACATATTGTTCAGTATCACTCATTCTTGAATTATTGGTATGTTGTCCTTCCACTGGTTCTTGAGCTATCAATGCAAACGAAAAATAGGTACTCTCATCGTCGTTCACCATCCTGCATCTCCAGCGGCCTCCAACAATCCGCCTCATCGAGACGTCAACGAGATCCTCTTCCGTGCGTGATACTCCCGAATCGTCAACACATAGTGCACGTGCCTCTCCCATGCCCACAGCATCGGTCAACAACGAACCAGACCTTTTTGCCTCCCTCACACTTTCCTCTAAACCGCTCATCTCCTCTACCAACCCGATGTTTGGTCACCCCTCTTTGGTGTCTCCTGCTCCTGCTCCAACCGCTTCACAAGCATCCCCAATCAAAGTTGATGAAATCCCAGATGAAGATGCGATGGATTGGACTCCGACCAATCCGTCTCCCATCAAGGTCAAGAAATCTGTAGACGACGGAGCTTGGCTGCGCCCTCAGCAATTTTTCCCTCCTGAACGTCCTACGGGGCTCGAGAGCCTGTTCGCGAACACTAAGCTTGACGATGGAAATGCACATTCCACCAAGCCAACCACTACTGCACTGAGGGGCCTTTGGAGCGCAAGAGCGATTGGATGGTGGATAGCTATAATCCTGATACCTCTAGGTACCGTTGCTTACCACAGGTGGATACAATGATTGATACACATCCATATCGCAGTGCCACTGGCCAGCGAATGACACTACATGAGTATCTTGACTGTGTCTACGGATGAGTGCCGATCAAAGCAACCAAACAATATCTACGCGTACGGGTGTGGGTAATTATGTGGAAACAAGGGTATGAACGCATGAAATTGATGCGTTGACTAAGATATCAGATGAAAATATGAGCAAAAGCATCGAATTGCATCGTCCAGCAAGCAAATGAAATTGATATATGTGCAATGTAAACAAGGGCTGACAATGCCCACGGAACCAAGGATACCAACGACCATGGAACTTGTGCATACAACCTCCGCCTGGGATTAATAACCACCGTACCCATGGTGAAGAGGAACTCCGTATTGATCATACTGAATGGGCCTGTTGATGCTGGGTGCACGTTCAAGAGACTCTTGCATCATCGGTTGCGGACTGGGGCCACGAGCGAGGTCCGCATACCCACCAACTGGGGCGAGATGCGCCGCACCAGCAGTGAAATCATGGTCAGGGATGGGGTTGAGTGGTGAAATACCATGCCCGGCGATGGGCCCCCGCATTTGATCGTCAGCAAGACCCGAGTGGAACGAAGATGCGCGGGACAATGGGCGATGTTGGCCGGAGAAGCCAGTGTCTTCATTACTTCCACCAGGCTGCCAGTCGATGGGCTGCATGCGACCCTCGAAATCAGAGGAGGGTCTAAACTTCCACTTGCGAATGATGGTCCACACAATTATCGCGGCCCCAACAGACGCGGCAATGACGATAAGAACGGTCATCGCCGCATGTGACATGCCTGAGGAGGACGAGGTTGAGCTGGTTTGAGTGGCTGTTGGCGCACTGCTGGCAGTCAAGTACAAAATGGACTGTGTTGGCGTCGACGCAAGTGTTGCGCTAGCTTGAGCTGATGTCTGAGCGGCGCTGGATGGATGGCTTGAGGTGGAGGACGTAGTGGTAGGCACGGCGGATGAAGTGGTACCCGACTGAGTAGGCAAAAGCCCGCTCACCACAGAACCCAACAGCCCACTGACACTAGCCGTGGAAGGGCTCTACGAGATCATTTCTTCAGTAACCTAGATGTCATAGGTCTGAATAGTTAAGCTCACCGCAGACGTAGAAGCAGAGGCAACCCCAGAGGTCGTCTGGACTGATACCGAATTCGCGGGTGTCGTTTGGGCTACAGCCGAGGTACCTTGAGAGGGCTGGGCAGCGGGTGAAGTTGAGGGTGTTTGCTGGCCCTGCGCCGAGGACTGACTACCCAAGATATCGATGGGTATCCGTTTCTTCAGCAGACGACCGAGGTCGGCATGGTCACGGCGGTGGGGGCCTAAGGCGTTGGCGTTGGAAGGGGCAGCGACGGCCAAAGCAAGGGAAACATAGAAAAAGAAAATAAATTTGAACTTTGCCATCTGGGGGCGGTTTTTGTTGATACGATAGAAGCCGTAGTCTGTGAACCAGGAAGAATGCTAGGTGGAGGCAAGATGGAGGGCTGCTGCGAGTGTTGAGAAAGGAGCGTAGGTAAAGGAGCGACTGGTGAAAGTACAGGGACTGTGACAAAGGTGAGTCTGCCCAAGTCAACCGCCAGCTGCCTAGGGAACCACCATACCCCTCATTTCCTAATCCGTACTAATCACACAGTCTGTACATCCAAACTGACAGTTCAATTGTTCTCAGATCACCTACGCTACCAAAGTATCTGTAAGAAATATGTCCAAATATCCGGTTACTCGAATGTCAAACGGTACTTCCAAAGTAAAACCTAGAAACCAGAAACTGCACTAGGGGTGGCTCGTCAATGACCACCCGCTAAGCGGAACACTGCTTGGCTGCGCGTATGACGAGCTCGACACACCCGGCCACTGGGGATTCAGCAGAACCTCTAGTGTGTATTGACCAGCGGGCAAGCTGATCGTGAGCACCGTCACACCCGGGTTGGGCTGATCGGGCCAACCAGTCGGGGTGGGGGGGTCAGTGGATAAACGCACGGCATCCATAGTGGAGAACTGAGCCCCTGATGGGCTCAATAGCTGAACCTCAAGAGTGTTCGAGTCGATGGTCAACGTGGCAGTTTGATTGTTGTTGCCAAGCGTAACAGTACCGTTGGTGTGCGCTCGCCACATGACAGATCCCGACGCGGTAATCTCATCCTGGATGAGGACTTGTTGGCGTCCGTTTATCAGACGAACTCCGCGTAAGAAAGACGACCTATACGTATGTTATAACCCCTGCATCGATAGTGGTGACAATGGGCTTACACATTGAAATATGCACTGGTCAAGTTCGCAGTGAAGTACGCCGTTGAGCTGCTAGGTGCATTGAAGACAGTGCTGGAGCCCTGAACAGTCCCTGAGGAATCAAAGTTCACAGTCGGCGCAGCCAACACGTTTTGGTTGGCCCCGTCAACAAGGATCGTGTTCTGGCCTTCCGTCCGCTTGCGATAATATAGCCACCTCTCGCTATTCTGCGTGTCATTACTGAAATAACCCTCAGCGACATAATTGCCATCGCCGAGTTCTCCAAACCAACGGTGTCCCAAGGCATCAACCACGAAATCACCACAGTCCAGGTCGTTATGGGTCTGATGGCCCTGAAGCGTCCCAGCCTTCATCGCGACAAACAGTGCATTCTCGTCTGTCCAGGAGGACCGCATCGAAGTCCACTGATCAGTGCTGTTGTCGAAGAAATGGTCGAGAGGCAGACCATCCCAAAATGCTCCAGAAACTGTCGGGTCATACCAGAACATGCTCCACGGATCTGCAGCATCCGCCTGGTCACGTTGGAAGAGCTGGTATTGAGGCATGTTAAATTGGGTACCATAGAAGAACATGGGGTTAGCGGTTGCTGTGTACTTGTTTGGGCCAGTGTCGCCGTAGTTGAACAAAGAACCAGGGCCGGTGGCGTACATGTGGAAAAGCCCCGAGAGCTTTGCGCCGGAGTTTACGTCAAGAAGGTTGTATGTGGAACCAGTGGCAGTTAGAAGCGAGGCCGCCAATTCAGCGTATCCTGTCGAACCAAAGTACCAATAATCGTTGGTTTCCGACCAAGTACCGTCACTGCTAGATGCGAGGGCGCAATTCTGGAGGGCATTTGTAACCATCATACTGAGGAGCTGTTGGGCAATGCCGGTGGTGTCATCTCCGAGGATGGCTAGCGAGCCCATGGTGAGGCCATTGTTACAAACGCAGTTCCAGTTACCCTCCGTGTTGTTACGCCACCAACCATAGTATAACGGGTCATTGGCATCGTTGTACGCAGTGGCACCGTTGCTAAGGCCATATTCGATCATAGTGAAGCGGATACTTTCGAGCTGGTCCGATGTCCACTGGTCGTATAACCAGTCGTAGGCGATGCCGTAGGCCGCCGTTAATTCTGCAGTGTCGAGGAAATGGATTGGGTTCCATCTGGTGCTATTATTAGGTCCCCAACCATCTGTCAAGTTTCCAGCGGCGTTCTGGGGTATGTGTGAGATAATGGAAACCAGACACCGGATGACAGGCAAACCTGGAGCTCGGTCCAAACCCTGTCAAGCCATTTTGTGTCATTGGTCATACGATAGACATATGAGAACGCCTTGACACGTTGTTTGACCTGCCGAGCGGGGTCCAAGATACCATTGCCGCTGTCCATGACATACGGAACGGGAGGCAGGTTCATATATTGTGAAGCATTTAAGAAGATGGATGTATTCCAGGAAGAAAGGTATGCGTCGTTTTTTATCAGATTAGGGAGAGCCTGCCACTTGTAGGAAGGTGCGATAAGACGAGGACGATCGGAGCGCACTTGAGTCGGGCTAGGGTTGGAAGGTTGGAATGGATCTTGCGGCCAGGCAAGGTTTGCATCCGAAGTGGAGATAAATGTAGGTGTGGTAAAGGCTGCGGCATTGGTCTATTTGGAATGGTGGTTATTGGTTAATTCTAACGAACGAAATTTTTGAGGGGTACGAACGGTAGCGGGGTAGAGCGGGAGCATGTAAAGACTGTCAGTGCCGGTTGGATATATACCAACAGCATTCTTGGCCTGAATGGCGGAAGTGGCAGCGCTGCTGGCCGAAGCGTTTTTGCTGGCGCGGGAGCCAAGAACACCACCGAGGATAGCCCCCACAATTGCAAGGATAGCGATGGGGACACCGAACTTGATCCAGTTGCTGACCTTTTTCTTCGGAGGTCGTGGCGGAGTGATATAACCGGTGGATGCATTGTAGTATGGGTCGCCAGAAGCGTACGGGGTAGTTCTATTGATTGTGGAGTAATTTGTGGCCATCCTGGACGGTGGGCCGGTGATGCCGACCTGAAGAGAAGTAAACGAGAGACGAGGATGGGACGGAAAGAGACGGGGTTGGAGTCAAGGAGGAACGAGATGCCAGGCCCCACGTTAAATTCGGCTGGCAACCAGGTTCACACGTGCCAAAATAAGAATGATAACACTGAAACCTGTCGCAGGCCCTTCCGCCGAGTCTGGGGCCACTGTCATCGCTAGTGCTGATCCTTGAGCAACTGGAAGATCATGTCGATGACCTCCCTCGACACCGAATCTACATTGGGTGAAAACAAGATTAACTTCATAGGTCCGCACAAAGTCACTAGTCGAATTTTGGCAGTCATCTGAATCTGGTCGCTCATAGACATCGGAGGTATCAACCGAATTCAAATGAGCAACACTACGACCTAACAACCTTTCTGATCTCATTGCTAGTAAATCTTACCGATCCCGTCTTTCGGGGTATCTATCGCGGCAAGAGAAAACACAAAGGCATGTCCATTAAATTCAACGAGTCATCTCAGGACAGTAATAATACTGAGATCGACATCCAAAGATGATCTGGACATGATGCTAGAGCGATCCTATCTTGCTGGCGTCAAGTCGATGATCATCACAGGGGGTAGCTTGGATGAGTCCGAGCTCGCATTGAGCCTTGCCCGCCAGAAAGGTTGGTGCCCAGTCCGTCTCCTATGTTTGGCGTCATGCTTTTCTCATGCCCCGCTCGCAATCAGGGCTCTATGCAACCGTGGGATGTCATCCAACACGTTCGAAGGAGTTTGATCAGCATCCTGGAGGCCCGGATGCTTATATGCTTGCATTGGATAAGCTCATTGGCGACAATCTGCGACCGAGTGGGAAAGTAGTTGCGGTTGGGGAATGTGGCTTAGGTGGCCATTCCATATTCTCCCGGCGACGTACAGGACTGAGTCACTTCCTGCAGATTATGATCGAACCCATTTTGCATCCAAGGAAGAGCAGCAAAGGCACTTTCGTGAGTGTAAAGTGCTGATTTGAAGGATCGTCCAAGACATCTACCTTGCATGTCCGGCAGGCGCACAGCTCGCACTAGCCAAGAAATACCACCTTCCTCTATTTCTTCATTCTCGGGCTGCTCATGTTGACCTGGTCAAGATTCTCAAAGAGGAGGGCTTCAGTGAGGATGGAGGAAGAGGTGTTGGTGCAAAAGGTGGTGTTGTGCACAGCTTCACTGGAAACACCGAAGAGGCTGCAGAACTTGTGAGTACCCTTCGCGCCATCAACAAATTTGACAGTCATATTAAGGGGGTAAAGATTGGCATGGGATTTTACATCGGAGTGAACGGGTGTTCCATGAAGACTGAACAAAATCTCGAAACATTGAAGACCATTCGCCTAGATAGACTCTTGCTCGAAACTGGTAAGGCAAGGAGTACCGTCAGATAGTGCTGAGACGGGACTGTTGTAGATGCACCATGGTGCTCCATGACAAGTACACATGCCTCGAAAGGACATCTGGACGCCTTGCCAGCTTCGCTGCGCTCCCATTATTTTCCTGCAGCCGTTCGGCCAGAGTCATTCGTCCCCGACAAAGCAGTCAAGGGCCGGAATGAGCCATCATCAATTGGAGGGGCCGCATGGGTAGTGTATAAGTTGAACGACGCCATACCATTTGACAGGGTAACGGAAACGGTGTACAACAATACTGTACAGCTCTTTTCTCTTTACGAGCTTGCTTAGTTACGTATACCAGTACTAGTCCAGACAAACCACATCCCAAACTTTGAAAGCAGGCCCCAAGTCGGAGCAAATAGCTGGTCATGTCAAATCCGACACTCGACAGTTCCACCCTCTATGGCGTCCTCTCCCTCGTCGGACTTGGCTGGTATGTGTTTTTGTGGTCCGTTGGTTTGCTAGGATGCCGGATAGGGTGAGCCAGCCGCCATTCGAGAAAGTAACAGTTTGACATTGACCACGTTTGTAGTCGTACGCGATATCGTCTCCGTCCTCGTTCACCTCTCGCCACGTCCCCGAACGCACCAGGCGTCTCGATTTTACGACCTCTCAAAGGCTTGGATACCAACTTGTACGAGAACTTGGAGTCCACATTTGTTCAGGAATACCCGAATTTTGAGATCTTGCTCTCTATTGCCGATGAAGACGACCAAGCTCTGACGGTGGTCAGAGAACTAATGACCCAATACCCTCAAGTGAATGCCAAGATTATTGTCGGTGCGCATGTCTCATCCGCATGTTACATTTTTCACAAACTCATGTATTCCATTGATAGGCGAGGAGATTGTCGGTGTTAATCCAAAAGTGAACAACCTCATGAAGTCCTATCGACAGGCCACCCATGATATCCTTTGGGTCATTGACTCCAACATCTCAGTTGCGCCTGGAACGCTTGCACGCTCAGTAGATATCCTTACTGAATCATCTGTGCCGCGGGACAAGAAGCGCGTAGCCCTGGTTCATCATGTTCCCTTTGCGACCGAACACGAAGGATATCTTGGCGCACGGGTAGAAGCGGCGTTCTTGAACACCAACCACGCAAAGATGTACCTCGCAATCAATACCGTGGCTATCGAGTCTTGTGTAGTCGGAAAATCGAACTTGTATCGTCGTTCCGACTTGGAGAGGCTCAACGGGTCGCTGAAGCCTCGCAAGGAAACGGGTTCGAGGGAGGGCGAGTATGGGCTTGCAGCCTTTGGATCTTTCTTGGCTGAGGACAATATGATTGCCAGTTCCCTTTGGCATGAACTGGATCTTCGACACGACCTTTCTTGCGACGTTGCGCACAATGCAATAGGCAAAATGACGTTGGCTGATTACGTTTGGCGCCGCGTTCGATGGATACGTGTTCGCAAACACATGGTGCTCGCGGCTACTATTCTCGAACCATTTACAGAGAATCTGGTGGCAAGTTCCATAGCCGCTGCGAGTATCAAGTACCTTTTTGGGGTGTCGCCGTGGATTTTTTTGCCCATCCACCATCTTGCATGGCTTTGGGTTGACTTGGACGTATACGAGTCACTCGCTGGCTATCCACTTCCGGCTCACGGACGCTGGCAGTTTATTGGGGCCTGGTGCATCCGAGAGTTGTTGACACTTCCTATATGGTTCTTGGCCGTATGCGGAGATGAGGTTACGTGGAGGGGAAAGCGATACCAGGTTTTGCGGGCTGGGCAGGTACGGAGGACTGCGAGTAGTGGCACTCGCAATGGGGGCTTCTGGAGACGGTGGTGGTATCAAGAAGGAGATTCGTTATCTCAATATGAATCCCTGTCCATTAATGAGCCGATCTGATGTAATGGGACAGGAATGAGATTTACAGCAACGATAAGTATTACGACCATATTATAAGTGATACACATACGGGACATGATGATTAGAATATACAGGAAAATGAGCAAGGTTGGTGTATGCATACAAGGGATGGGTGGATGTCATGAAAGGCGAGAATGTGTATGTGGTATGTCCGTGGTGCCAGCGGAAGCCTCAAGAAGAGCCGCTCTTGCCTCGTCCTGACTATGCTTTGCCAAGAGACGGAAATTGTGAATCATGACGACTTCATCAAAGAAGGCATCGGACCATTCGTCAGCTGCGCACACGTCAAGGGCTGATGTTCGGATTCTCATATCCCGGCCATCACACGTTATCTTGCACAAGGAGGATTCTAGATTAGAAGAGGCAGAAGGTTGTGGGCTTTGGCGTGAGTCTCGAGCATCCTTCTGACGCTGATTGGAAAACCAGTTCTTGACTTGATGGTATTCTCTTGAAAGATGGTGAGAGGTAGAGTGAGCTGAGAAAGACGGGGACAAGTACCTCTGTATGATGATGCCGAGTTGTGAGACCCAAGCCTCGTCTGGATAGGGGGTGATTTCCTCGTAAACCATCTGCATGACCATGCGCTGGCGGACGGTTGCGGGGGTCTTGCCTGTGGATGGGATTGCGAGAGCGCGAGTCTTGAGGTCGCGAACTTTGGCATCGCGTTCGGAATGAGGCTTTGGGGCAGCATGAGAGCCAGCGTGTCTTTGGACCTTTTTCCTCAGAGTGTCTTCGGAAGCACCGCGGAGATGGGACTTGGATCGAGTGGAGAGGGAGATTGGATTTGGTCTGGACCTATGGGAGGACTTGTCTGAGAGTGGTGCTCGGGTTCTGAGTGAGCGCCTTGAGAGAGGGTCGTGGAGGAGGAGAGATTCCTGAGATGAACCGGGGTGGTCGTCGACATCCATGACGTCTACAGAGGCATCTCTGGAGGAGGATGATATGGGGCTATCGGCGGTGAGGGTGTCTTCCTGTCCATTGAAGGAAGAGAGGGCGTCTGGGGACGACAGAGTGGAAGAGAGGGAGGAAACGGAGGGGGCTGGATGGGGAAGCATTGAGAGATGAGCGAGGATGGGGGAGGAGGGATAAAGGAGATACCTGGCGAATTGTGTGCGCGGTGTGGATCCACTGGTGGACAAAACCTTGATCGACGATGGAGTAATACATACACTCATCAAAACTTATCCCGTTTAGGTACTCCCCTCCTTCTCCCATCCATGTCCGACATCGATCGCGCTAGGCAGCGCATCATCGCATCCGTATTCGACAAGCGCAACGCCGCAGCCGACGTCCTCGAGTCCTACGTCGCCCACATCAAGATTTGGGAAGACACAGGCGAGGGCCACGGAAAGAAGCCCCGCTACATCCTCCTCTCCCGTCCGTCCTCCCCTCATCCATCCCATCCATCCTAACGTTCCCTCCAGGCGCGACCGACAACACCGGCTTCATACACAAGTCAAAACTCAACACCAACGGTTCCTTCTCCGTCGGCAAGACATGGAAGCTCGCCGAACTCAGAGGCATCCAGGTCCTCAACGTGTGTTCCCTCTCTTTCCTCTCACTCTCCGTTCACCACCCGGTAACCAGTCCGTCTCGTTCAACATCACCCTTGCGAGGACGTACAAGTGGCAGACAGAGAACGCCGCCGACCAGACTGCATTTGTCAGAGCCGTCGTCGACCTCTTTCGTGCTCTCATCACTGCCCCGCTCCATCTTGTTGGCGTGGATGATACCCGCCCGACATCCAGTAAGTGGCAGCAAGTGCTCACAGAAACCGCTCACAGCCAGCAGCCCTCCCAACAGATGGTGACTCCGTCCCACCGCCTGACGAGTCGTCCTTCCCTTCCACACCCCCAGTCACCTTCTCAAACCGCCTCCCTATCTTCCTGGAGAATGCTCAGGCTCCCCAACCCCCCCACTCTCATATCCTCAAGACTCCCTCACGTTCCGCATCACCTGCAGATTCCATGAAGAATCATTCCGCAAGGGAATCCGTAGTCTCCAGTGCTTCAGGTCTCCGCCCGCCTTCCCCTTCCATCTCTTCACATCAATCACCGTTACCCAGTTCGCTGAGACCAAGGATCGGCCGTCGACCATCCGTCGCGACGCCTCCCCCTTCCGCCGCGGGTACTGCGATGGCTCTTCCATCCAGTCTCGTGCCCGCTCGTGCTCGTGCGTCGTCC